>KN819362.1:265861-301424 GCA_000827475.1 Paxillus involutus ATCC 200175
TCGGGTCCGACCGAAGTGAACGGGGAAGATAGGGTAATGTTTTCAGCTATCCACTAACGCTCTTGACGATGTTTTACAGCGAACGACATCGGAGTAGTATCCCCGATTCCCAGCCCATCGTTGGCGGTGTTAGTTCAAGACTCCGTTTGGTGAGGCGTTAGTTGAACAATGGTATATTGGGTCCATGACGGAGACTAGAGCCGCCCGTGCGCGTGATCACCGTTCACGTAGGAGCCACCACGCGTCCACATCAGTTGGCAAGGAATGTCGCAAGAACGCGCTTTTTTCTCTTTCAAACGAAGCAATTCAACGGCATGCGAAACTGCGCTGCTTCACCCCGAGTTGGTCGAGTGTCCTCCTTGACAGCGGCATACTTGAATAAACTCTATGAATTTGATCATGATGAGTGGCCTCTCGATCGGCGGCCGCAAAATTTGATATCAGGCCCGGGGATTCCTCTCCGTAAATTAACTCCACCCCCCTCGTCTAATTCGCTGACGGTGTTGGTAGGGTGAAGAATCCCTGTGAAACCCACGTCGCTTCCAAGGATCGCCCCGATCAATCCGATCGTCGCGCGAGCAGTGAGAACGTGCATGTGGATTGCAGCGCTGGCATCGAGAAAAATAGAAACATTCATTCAGCTGTCATTCATCCTCCGGCCCAACTTCCCTCGGGGGTTGCCCATCTAACGCAATGCAAATAGATTACACGAATGCGACTCCACGGATCCTTGGATTTAGCGGATTGCGGAGAGTGGATCCGGACTACCTTTGTGGCGACTCAAGTTCTCTTCGAACACGAGGCACTAATGCATGTGCCTTCTTCCGATTGATCTCCGCGATAATCAGCCCGATCGTTCCGTCCCATTCCACGTTGTCGCCGAGCCACCACGAGTCAATTTACTTCCGTTAGACTCTACTTAGGCTCTTAGCACTTGATCAAAAGAGTTTAATTTTTTTTTAAATTTTGTGATCGAGAGAGTGACAGCCCAATCCTTGGGTACACAACAGTTTCTAGGTCATGTAGCAAGCATTTTTATGTACTACGACTATTATTTTCGAGCGATGGAGTATTGCTGTACATCTTGGCACTCTTAATGCCTCATTGCTGCTTGCTGGCAAGTTGGGCACACGCTGTTGATATTTGGCGCTGAGAAGGCGGATATGAGTCATAGGTGACGAACAAATGAAATAGACATACAATATTGTTGGGGATATTGCCGGCTTTGTGGCACAAGCGGCCCGAAAAACATCAGAGAAAACGCCGGTGATGATGAGGGGGGTTGCGCAAAGGCAGGAAGATGTACAAAACACATAATCAGTGATATGTGACGAACCGACGGAGAAGTGATGCCCGTACTATTGCCAGCAAGTCTGCTTGCATTTGGGAGGAACACAATCGCGGGGATGGCTGGGGCTGAATTTGCAGTTGCGGTTCTCACAGACAATCTGCCAGGTATGAGATCAGAAGAGGGTGAAAGTCGTGTGAATATCACTGACGAGTTCTTCGGGCTGCAATACGGGACAGTCAGACTCAGGCTAACCAACGATGGGGGAGAGTCGCTCGCTTACGAGGGTAAAGGCGTGGCCACAAGCCAAGTAGACGTTGCGTACGCTGGGGGATACGGTCTGTGAGCAAAGAGATGTTTTTCCGACGTTCGTCGGGGTGAAGCACTCACTGTCTCCAGCGGCACATAGTGAGTTGAGTGTATGAGAGGCTTGGGAGGAGTTGTGGGTGAAGAGGTGGATGGGGAACAGCGAATATGAACAGTGGGGAGTTGTGCCCTCTTTTATTCTCCAGGATATGCTCTGAGATCTGCATCTGGATGGCAATAGCAAAGGATGTACGTGTGCCAAGAAGGATACTACCTTTAAGATTAACACGGCCGCACTTGAAGACAGATAGGCTGACCGTGTCTAACGAGATTATGGTCGCGTGCGTCAAGCGATAGGGTTTCACATAATCGAGGAAGACTAATCGTATAATGGGCAGGGTGGGTGCAAAAAGTCCGATGCGTCGGCGGAAGGACACCATCTGCATCAGCCCGAATCAGGCTACAAGAAACCTGGTATTCGGAGACCCCCACCAATAAGGATAAATGGGAGCTGTCAGAGAGTTACAAAACTTGGTTTTAAATGTGAGTACATGCCCTGGCTCATAGAATTTGAAGGTAAAATTGATCAGCGAAACTTATTTGGGTAGTGGTAGGGGCAACTACATTGGCATGCAGTCACCCTCACTGCCGTTAACGTGTTGTAACCCCCTGCATACTATATGACTGGAACGGGACCACAGGGAAGGATTACCCGGCCCATAAATGTCACAACCCTGTTAAGTTTCCAATGGACAATTTTCTGCAGGCCCATCGGCCTGCAATGCTATAAATCAAGATGACTAGTGTTATAAGAACAGTGCTTGCAACGCCACCGGAGGGCGGCGAGAAACTACAATTTGTGCTGACTAATAGTGTGCAACTGCTTTCGTTCCGCCACTATCATCACAGCAGGTACAAAGTATACTGGGCAGGTTTCATGACCAAATCAAAACAACCGCTCGACGCGTCCCCTTCATCTGGCTCGAAAGAGAAAAAAGCGAGAATTTTCTACGAACATGGCAGGGTGAGGCCCATACTTGGAGCTCCTCCATTCCAGCTTTCTTGACATCAATACTACTTGTCCGTTCCTGCGTCTACTATGTATAGGATGCTCTAGGATTGGCACTTTCAATAGCCGAGATACAAGAAGACAAGGCATCGCGGAAGGTGGGGAAACATCATCAGCCACAGGTAATTGATTCTCGATAGCCGCCATAATGCATGAAACTCATGAAACGTTCCACACAGGCCGGCAAGTCCCGATCTAAACGCAAGGAGACGGGTGATAAGAAAAAGCGACTGGTAAATCACCAGATAGAGCGCTAATATAGAGTGCTGATCTCCCACTCATTTTATTGATTTATTACCAGGACGAGACAAAGGCCATCATCGCTAAGCAGCGAGCTCAGTCGAAGAAGGGGAAAGCTAGATCCCGCAAGGAGTCCAAAAATCAGTTGCGGCGTCCTGATGATTCTACAGTCAACGTGCAGGGAAGCGTGACGGACGCTGCGCCTCGGAAGAGGGTGTCATTCGCTTGAGTTCCCCGCCAATCCTCGTATCGCTGACGGGAGAACCCAGTGCGTTGACGAGCGATCTGATCGTTGTTTACCTACTACCAGTGGTTGCCTATCAAAGAGGGCATGCGGATACTTGAATACCCATGGCGTGCCGTCCTCGTCGCAAATTCAACATGCTGCGGCCATTCAAGCTGTCGTAGTTATTTCTGATCTCCGTGGCCTGATCTCTACGATCCACCCATAGTCCGACTAGTGCCCACGGTTTGGTTCTGGACACCGTGGACGCAGCCCACCGGTGGGATGTAATGCCCGTAGTAGTTCGCAGGCAATAACTTGTTCTAGCTGGACAGAGGCAATGGACTTTTTTTTTTGCCAGCATCAAATTTCCCGTAATGCAGAATGCTTCTTTGCACAGTAAAACCTCGGCGGACCGACCTAGCGAGGTCCAGCGAACAATTTTTTGTGGTATGTACCGAACTTGAGAGGCTGCAGAGGACTTTTCGGTGTATGTAATCACTTACCATATATGGAATATTTGAACTGCAACTTCTCTATGCACTCAGGCCTGCTCCGAAACATCGTGCACACAATCGTAGATTTTGGATATCTGATTCTTGGCCGACAACCGAAACTTCGGATTCTCTTCACGGGTCGATCCAGTTTTGCAGCTGCCACACATTTACCGGCATTTTCGCTGTATGTCCCCTAATCACCTTCTATTCGCGATCTGAGCTAACCCTGGACCTTGTCCATGCCACCCTTCAGTGAACCACCTATAGACCGTCGTTGCAGGCTCACAACTTCTTGATTTTAGGCCTAGTCCGCGGGTGCCAAATGTCTCTCTACACCCCCGTATTTCCATCTTTCCACGGCAAACCGAACAGCGCACAGAAGGATTCGCCTCCCCTCACGTCAACCCTTGCCCCCAAGAAGCAACAAACCTACTCAGAACTCCTTCGAGATGTTCATCTATTTCTTTCCACACAAAACGATGTATTATCGCCACCTTCTCGCTCGAACTCGCCAGCCTTCGATCACCGTGTTCAGAAGCTGAGGGAGGCAGTACAGGAGGTTTTTGATGCTGCTGGGGGCGAGCCAGCGAATGGGATGTGGACACATTTGAGCCAGATGTTAAAGATGGGATGCGTGAGAGGGAGACATTGGTCACTTCCAGAGTACGATCAAGGGCCGCCTGAGGAAGACACAGAGTGGATATTGCCGGACGAGGAAGAGGAGTGGATTGAATGGGAGCGGAAGAGGGAGGAGATTAGGAGGCTCAAGGGAAAGATGAAGGCCTCTCAGCAAATCCCCAGTGTCGATTCTTCTATCGCACTTGATTCAAGGCACTCTAATCACGCACATTCGGCGGCGCTGGTCCGATCAGAAGATCCAGTACTCGCAGGGTCTCAGGTTCAGGTCGTTTCTCCTACAACGTTGCTCAAAGCCAAGGAGAAGGTCAGGAATTGGCAGGCGACAATGGCTTCCGATGTATCCCCGGATACAGCAAGTTTGTCACCCGCCTCGACGACCGTAGGCGCAAAAAAATCAGTCGCGGTTGCGAAGGCTCCAGGGCAACAGAGAAGTCACTCCCTTGGTTTTCCGGTCGTAAAGCGTGCCGTAGCACCGACTACTGGCAAGCCAAGCAAAGGGCATGTCGGTCGGCCCGCTGTCCCAGGTCCTTCTCAGAATTACGGTCGTCCTGAAGGTTCCCGTGGGTTCTCCAACCCCCGAAATCCTCCTGTCGATCGAGCGGCTGCGACAGAGTCCGATGCTATTGGAACGGTTAGCTCGAAGGCTCCCCTGAAAGCTTCGCTTGTGACTCATGATATGCCAAAGGTCACGGATTTCCCTGAAACGGTGAGGCGCACTTAGGTCATATATCGTATCGTTCCTAATCGTTGTGTCTCATGTGTACCTCGTTAGTCGTATCTTCCGCCATCGTTCCCATCACACCTGGAGACTTCGACTCCGCTGCCTCAAGTCAAGTCCGCGGTGCCAGTTCGCGCAAAGCCTCCGCCAATTCTACCCCTTCCATCATCATCGACGCCACCCCCGTCGACACCTTCTGTAAAGTCTATTGTTGATCGCACGCACATCCAAGGAGAGCCCCACGCTGCCGACCTGTCACCTCCACTGCCGCTACAAATTGATGCTCTGCAGCCAATCAAACGGCCCCGATCGCTCTCATTGTCCCGGGATGATGCTCCGCAAGGTTCGCCTGTCACACCATCAACCAAGAAGTTACGGACCATCCCACAAAGTCGGTCCCTCCCTCTTACACCGCCTCCTGCCTCCAAAAGTTTAACCTCAATTTTACCTGATGGAGCGTCTCAAAGGAAAGGAGGAGTGGGTATACCGTCTTCCGCTTGTCCTAGCACACGGGGTTCGAACCTAGGTGCCGCCCCCTCGCACCGAAGCGACGTGGATCCCTTGGAAACAGCGTTAAATGCGCCCTTGGCCCATGATACGGATGAAGATGGCCTCTCCGGCCAGGGTCTCCCTGAAAAAATTCCTTCACCAACTAAGTCAACCAAGTCATTCTTTTCTACGCCCAATTCCAACCACTCCAATTCACCCATCTCTAACCACAATCTACTGCTACACTCGCCTGTCAGCCCCATGCTCTCTTTTGCTCAGAACCGAAACGCCTTTCTTCCCCAATACACGTCTACCCAACAGGGTCAGAATCCCCCCAGTCGTACGAATAGCGGTATTCCTGGCATGGGCTTTAACTCTCAAATCGATGTCGAGAAGCACGTCGATCGTGTCAGCGAGTGGTTGGAGAAGGATGTCGACTTTGACGGTTGGTTGCGTGATGTGCCGTCTGTGGAAGGGATTGAAGCAAGCCAGGATCAATAATGATAACTGACGATACCCCCGTATTGTAGCACGTGTAACTTCGTATCCCTCTCTTTATATATATATCTTTTGAATTTTCTACAAGGGCGTTATGGAGAGGGGGCCGGAAATGGTAACCTGAAAGACAATGGGGCCTCGAGGTAGAGAGCAAATCTGCCATATGGAGACGCGTTCTGATCACGTGATTTTCAAATAAGTTCGATATCAGCGCGTGTTCAAGACAAGACAACCACGACGGGCCACACTGGACAGCCACTGAACACCCAGTCTCCCCCCTCCTCGTCGCCGCTCACGATGAGCAGGCGGGACCCACGGGTCTCATTGAACGTCAGGCAGAACGACGCATTGACAGAGTTCGAAAACTGTAAGTTTCGCTGCTACTGTATCCTCGCTACTGGGGTGTTAACTATTGTGGTAGTCAAGAAGAGATTCTTGCTCGCGAACAAGCATATCACCAAGTAAGTTCGGGTCTCTATGCTCAATAACCACACCAAACTTGCTCTTGCGACACATCATAGACTTAATTCCACCCTGAGCGTTCGGATTGAAGAACTTCAGACCGAAATATCTACGCTATACGTCGAGAATCTAAGGCTTCGTGCTTCTGAGATTGCACTCGCTGCACAGCTCAAGAAGGAACAAGAGAAGTCGAGGAAGATCCTGGCAGATACGGAAGCTGCGGTACGGCTTCATTCGGCTTGTAATCATTTCCATTCAGAAACGCTCATGCCCAGCTTAATACCAAGACCTCGAATCTCTCAAAACATCTCGGCGTCTTGAGACAGTCGTTTAACATAACTACTGGTGCTCCATCCCCGAAATTGGAGCCGAAACCACCACCCAAGGCTCGCCGTCCTGTTATTGATCCCAATGCATCTCCGCAGGTGCCACGGCTTTCCCGTGCGCCGAATATCCCGGGTATATACGAGGACGAGGAAGTAGTATCTTCGCCTGAGGCAGATGAGGACGCCAACCTCGGCTCGTACGTCCGTCGGAAAGCGAAGGATAGACTGTCGGCATCACGCTTGCCGTTGCCATCTCGAGTGTCGCCACCTCCGCTGCCAGCGCCTCTTCATGTCAACGTGGCGGAACGTGAGTCGTCTACGAAGCGGAAAACAGGTCGGAGGCAGAGTGGATTGCTTTCGGTCAATACAGACGTTGGTACATCGGCGGGATCGGGGAGAGCTGAGGGCTTGGTACCCCCGAGGGCTGCTAGCCCTGCGTTTGGATCTCCGGTCCGTAGGGACGCTGGATTGGCTGAAGATGATGAAGAGAGACAAGTCGCTGAAATGCTAGGTTCAAGGGCAGGTCCCATAGAGGAGACTAAAGCAAGGAAGGAAAAGAAAGACAAGAAGGCAAAGCAAGCAGAGAAGGAAGTCACCACTGCTGAAGACACCGACGGTGGGCCCTCAAGGGTGCGAGAGAGAAAGAAGCGTAAAGAGGAGGATTACTCTGGGCTAAAGGATGTCACAAACTCCCCCAGAAGTCGTGCCCTCCTGTCACCGTTGGAGATCAGCACATCTGGTACGCATGTCTCCTCTATGTCTTCACATGTTGGTAAATTGAAATGCGTTCTGATGTCTCTTGTTTTGGGAAGATCGCGATCGGCAGCGCACACCTGATACTGATGGGCCTATACCGACGTCTGCTGCGACTTCTGTAGCCACGTCACGAACCTTCCTGTCTACACCTACCACCACGCCTGCCACCACACCCCAAGCATCTCAGTTGCCGACTCCCCGCACTTCCAGTCCCATACCCTCAGGCGCCATGTCGGGCCCCGAATCTGAAGCACAGGCAGGGGCACGCGAACGAAGGGTCCGCAAGAGTGTCAATTACGCTGAGCCCAAGCTCAACACGTGAGTTTGGGAATCACAGCCTTCTCCAAGAGAGTTCCGTTGCTCATGGTGATCCGTTTCCCAGGAAGATGCGGAAGCCTGACCCTACACCTACAGGCCCGGTTACCACAGCCCTGAAAAAGCGGCCCTCGGCGACAACCATTCAGAGTGACGATGCCGAGCCGCGATCGTCGCTCGACGGTTCTTCGGGGCGCGAAGCTCCTTCGCTTCAACCTTCCGCCCCGAGAGCATCAACATCTACTTCCAATTCGTCTTCGGCAGCCGTCACTTCCGTTAAACGCAAGAAATCACGACCATATGTACCTGTTGATGATGATGAAGAGAGCGACGGCACACAAGCAGACGCGGAATATGCTGTGGACGGCTGGGTGAACACCGACGGTCGGCGTCGAAGTTCTCAGAGCGGAGCCACACGCGGCAGCAGCAGCCTTCGCCGGGTACTCGAAGCTGACGACGCCAGGAGACACAGCCTTGCTGTATAATTGTATGATCCCCTTTGGCTCTATCACGACGTTTCTCGTAGGATTATTCTATACTATTGACAGTATGAACCGTCCAAGGTTAAAGACATGCCACTATCATGACTATCGTAACGATACCACCACCATATATCACCTCTTGTAATTATACTGCGCTTTCTTTGATGGAAACATGATTTGAAATTCAATAACTAATTACATACATTCAAAAACCATCATCTCAACCGCTAATCCCACACGTCTCCAATGCACAGTGCAAGGTATATCGTACAGTGCCAGATGGGCCAAAAAACTCTCCGCTCTTCATCCACGTCTCAACCACTGATCATACGCGCCACAGCACAAGGTATATCGTACAGTGTACAAATGGGTCAGAAAACTCTCCGTTCATCGGCTTCGGCACTCAGGCTCGGCTGTTCAGAAGTATGCCTAGGTTCATTTGACAGATCAGTATGTTTCACTTTCCAAACACGCAAATATCATCACTCACGGCGGCGTTCGGAGGGCTAGCTGCTCCGCCAATGCTAGGCGATGCTATCAGGACAGGTTCTAGAATCGAAGGCGCAGCCCACTCACATGTTCAACGGCCAAGACGTGAAGAAAAACGTGTACCTTCCTGTTTCCTTGCACGTCTGTGAGAGTGCTTCGAGGTCGAAGTATTCACCTTTGGGCGACACGAGGCTCGTTAGCAACTTCCCCCTCCCTCAAGCGCAGGCCGCGGACATACCTATGGGCATTCCCCACAGCCTTGTGTCACGTATCAACCCACGAATCACTTCCGGTGCTTCGTCACTCACCCGAGGATAGTCTGGGCGCGGTGGTACGTGTCAGTCCATTACAAGCCATTGCCACTTGTGTGTATGACCCACCTGATGGAGGTGTGGGACACCTGCTGGCGCCGGCCACCGCTGGTGGAAGATTCAGCGTGCGATTACATCTTGGAGGTTTCCATATACATACCTCGAGGGAAGGCTGGTCCGAGGCGATGGCAGCGAAGTGGTTATTCCTGGTACCAGCGTTACGGCGTGGTTCTGTGAGTGAGGCAGCCTAGAACCCGTATGCTTACCACAAGAAGCGCTTCATGTCCTCGCTCTGTTCGATGCCAGCGCTAGAGTACGAAGGCGAGTTTACTTATGCCAGAACAGGGGGTGGAGACAGGTGACTTACAATGTTTCCGTGCCCAGCCTATCGCGGAGGACCGCCTTAGCTTCGTTAGAGCTAGCGTAGAACCTCTGGATGAACCCGACACGAATGAGAAGGATATCACCCTGTCTGAACACAACGCCCTGCTCCTTTGCACACGCTTCGAGGTCGGCAACGCTGACGGGGTGCGGCGTCCAAGGGTCGTACGGCAGAGCGTCGCCCGCGGCGGTGTAGTAGTGGACGAGGTCAAGGAACACACCACGCCCACAGATACCGTGGTTTGACCAGTCTAGGGCACCACGCGTTCGGCTGGGGCGTAGAATAGAGAGACAGGGACGCACTGTGCACCCCAAGCTTCGCGCGGGCGGGCTCGATCTCGCTCGGGTCATGAATCTCCATTTCGCCCGCCGGCAGAGATTCACCAGGAGTGCTGAGGACCGTGAGCATCAGCTGGCTGCTGGTGTGCATACACATTGTCCCGACGTACTTGTTGTAGAACACATTATAGCCGCGCACCCCGTAGTATTTGAGGCCGTCCCACTGGGAACCAGATTGCGTATTCTGTGACACCCGGTATGTTAGCAAGACAGGCGTGAGGTAGGGGCTTAAGCTGACACATACGATGTGTATCACGTCGTCCCTGACCGGGATGGAAGAATCATACTTGTGGAATGTGGTTATGGAGGGAACCTTGCGTCCGAAGGCGGGCTTCAATCCATTGTCAGACTCGACGAAGGAGATGAGGTCAAGCAAAACTCACTCTAGAAGGGAAGTGGATCGGCCTAGACATGTCAGTGTCGGCTGAATTGACGGTGGCCACCTTGCCAGATTCTCCAACGACATACCAGTTTAACAAGACCGTCTTCCCAGTGCTAGAGCGGTTCGTTGCGTCAAGAAGATGAACAGACGCATAGACAAATAAGATACCGAATTTCCTCCTTCGCAGCCCTCTGGACGACGTCCTCGGTCAAAAGGTTGACGGTTCCCAGTTCGTCGTCTTTGCCCCAGAGTCCCCATGCGCAGCCATCGAGCTCGTGGAACTTGGGAAGCTCATCAAACGTCGGAAGGCTGGCGGTGCCTTTTATCTCTGCCATAGCTCCTACTGGCGTAGCCGTCGCTGGTTTCTTACTGTTCCTCACAGAAAAGATAGGCTTCAACCGAGAGAATTTCGACAAAAGAATAACAGTGGAGACTTATTATGTACTCCTCCTGAGACGCGGGAATCCAGTTGTGGTTGTTTCTGATCGCGAAGTTTCGTACTGATAGGATGGAAGGCGAAATATAAATACACGAACGAATACTACTGGAACAGTGCGTGGGTAACATACGCGGCTTGAGTTATGCTTACCCTCTGATGAAGGGGTGTATTAGCGCTTCCTTAGGTGCGATCCTGCGTGCTGGGTCGAGTGCAAGACACTTGTCTAATAAGTCGATAAACGACGTGAGGAGTTTCATTTCGTCGTCGTTCAGCCTCACAGATGACGGTGGCATAAGCCTGGAACGCAGGTCCCGAGAAGGCTTCGAGATATGCACGTTTCGTACAACGTCCTGGTAGGCAAGGTCAGATTATAGAACATGATAACAACAGAAGGTCACGTTACTCACGGCTCCAGTAACACGGTCCGTTTCAACGCTCTCAAAGCCACCCTGTTCGTCGAAGTACATTTCCCCAAATTTGGCCTTTTTGATCATTTTGGCATTGAACCGTCCCTTCAGCTCCATCATGAGCAGAAGCATTTGGTTATTGGAGCGCCCTGGAAAAAGAATTTTTCCAGTGTATAATTCGTAAAGTGTGCATCCAATGGACCAGACATCAAGTGCTGGGTCATAAGGCACTCCGAGAACTAGGATGGTGAGTGAGCTTACGACAGTAAGCAAATTCAGGGCGACGCACTGATTTCTGGGCTGCGGTAGAAGCGACTGACTAGGTAAGGAGTGATGTCATTCTCAGTCGCATCAGAGGCTGAACCCAAGTCGCAGAGCTTCAAAAGGGTCTTTTGCTCGTTTACCTAAGCTGGTCATCAACTGATTGACATATGTCAACTGGACGTAGAGCTTACCAATATGTTGTCAGGTTTGATGTCTGCGTGCATGATGTTTGCCTTCTTGAGCAAACTCAGGGCAAGGAAGAGCTGGTGTGCATAGGCTCTCACGGCCTTGATATTCAGGCCAACGTCCTTACCAAACCGTTTGACAACATCCCTGAGATTCATGCTGGTCCAAAAATGCTATCAACAAAAGGAGGTAACGGATGTCGTGTGATAACACACCTCATTGATTCGAAAACAAGGCAAAGATGACCACGGTGTTCAAAGGTTCGCTCTAAGCGTACAATATGTTTTTTGTCGTCTGGATCGGCTTGCCTCAATTTGTTCAGAATCTGGACCTCTTTCAACCCAGCACGGTACCTAAAAAAGTTTTCAGTAACAAAAACGAACCGACTCTTAAAGGACACCAACATTGACTCCTGACTTCTAATTATCTTGATAGCAACTTCTTTGCCGCTCTCCCCTGCTTCTTGGAGAACTCGCGCTCGCACGACATTCGCAAACATTCCTTTTCCAAGAGAAGAGAAGACCTGGTAACGGCCACCATCCAGTTGCTCACCAAGGATGACCTGATAGTAACCTTCTGGATCTGATGCAGAATCCAGCGTTGTTGTGATCAAGGCTGGAGCTGCTGGCTTCTACGTAGGGCGTAAGACCGCGTGAGATAAGGAAGAAGATGAACCACGAACCACGACTTTCTTAACCTTCTTGACTTTCTTCTTCTTCTCTGGAGTTGATATCGCGAACATGTCGTCAACGTCTTCCTCCTCTTCCTCCTCTTCTTCCACCACCTCCTCAGTGTCATCTAGGTCGACGGCATTACGCTCGGCCTTGTACACTCGCTTGTGTGCGTCTTCGCGACGGTCCAAACTAGGGTCGTAATCAGCCGCAGATATCTGTTCACCCGTACCATCCTGAGCTTGAGCCTCTGTACGCGCGTTGCCCTCATCTTTATCTTTCGCCAGTTCAAACACGCCTGGCTCAGGTGCCGGGGAAGCCGAATCTCGTTTATCTTGTACGGAGCATCCAATCAGAGCGGATCCGCCATCGCTACGAGATGACATACCGATTGACCCGGTCCTCCCTCGAGTAAGAGACTCTCCTGAAAGCCCAGGAGTATCAACGGAGCTGTGCGGTTGAGATTGTAGATCAGAAATGGAGGAAACAGGCTGAGGCGGCTGGACCGCACTGCTTGGTCCTGGGCTAGGGCTGACACTCAGGGTAGTACTGGTGATTCCAGCGTACTTTGCTAGAATGGCCTGTCGTCGAGCACGTCTAGCTGCCTGAGAAGTTGCATCAGATGCTGCCGGATCTAGTTGGAGATCTAATTCGGGCGCTGGCTGGGACGGCTTCGGTTGGGACGGTTTCGTCTGATGTTGTTCGGAGGGGGTCGGGGAGGGAGGTCTAGGAGAATGCCGGGGAGATATCCTTACCAACCGAATGTGTCAAAGCATGGAAAGTCAGCAGAGAAATGTTTACTTACTCGCCTTCTTCTCTATCCGAGTCAGTCCTAGGAGGCAGTGGAACATGTCCATTCGAGACAACAGGGGAAGCTTGGTCGGAAGGGGCTGGGGTCCGGCGACGGTCGTCTCTTCGATCGTCGTCCCTGCGTCTGTAGTCCCGGTCGCGATCTTTTTCGCGACCATCACGTCTATCCCGATCCCTAGCATGGTCACTTTCCCGTCGAGGATCCCTTTCAACTCTTTCCCGGTCACGCTCCCGTGATCTGTGGTCTCGTCTGTCGCGGCTGTCCCGCCTACTACTGGGTTTACCGCGTTTGTCGTCTCCAGACCTCAGATGCACGTCCCTCCAGCTCTTTGAATCTTCTCTTCCCCGCTGTCTCTTGTAGGAGAGTGACTCTGGCTCGCCATGATGTCCCTCCCAGGAGCGCTTTGAGCCTGCGGATACGTTAGTCATCTTCTTCAGTGATAATTTGGTTTACGGGGCACCGCACGATCGAAGAAAAAATGACTATGCTATAGGTGATAAATGAAACGGGAATAAATTTGAGGCTTGTTGTCGTTGTGCTTGCTGTTGAGTAGTGCGAGCAACTAGCTTGGAGTCTTGGACGGACGGAAGAAAGGTGTAACCGTCCCAGTGGCTGACTTACCCATTTTAGCGAAGGTCCGTGCACGGACCCACACATGGCAAGGTTTCATGGCCATGATGTGCATAATATAATACAGCAGTAACTTAAGCTTAAAAACGACTAGACAACGGCTAGGGTATAATACATATCATAAAACTACGGGTCCAAATTAATTAACCTCTCTGCACCTTTACCACCCCTGCTGCTTTGGATCCACGTGGAGGGGTGTACGGGAGCATCCTCTTTTTTTGATTGATTTGGTCAACTACTTCCCATGCCCTTGTCCCAGGGCTCGGAAACTGTGGTTCGCGGGTGTGGTCTTGAGTCCCTCTGGTCTGACGGGGGGTGACATGGGCCGCCAAGTGGGTCATCGAGCGCGTCACGCGCGAGGGTGGAGCAGCCTCTGGGCTCGTTCGAGCTTGAACAAGCGAAGCGTTGGCCATTCTCTGAAGGCGATCGTCATCCTCGTTGTCATCTTCGGACGAAGAACCTCCACTCTCGGACCCCATGTCGTCTCCGGACTCGTGCTTTGCAGAGCCCTCGCGATTGAAAGGCCGCAGCGAACGGTGTGTTTCTGCATCATCCGAATCAGATGGTTCGTCCGCGTCTGCAATCTCTTGGGTTCGGGGTAACGCAAGAGAGTCATAGTCGACGGCATCGATGTCCTCGCTCACGCTAGCCTCCTCGAGTAAGTCCTCGACATCCATTTCATCTTCTAATGTCTCCTTCGTGGGCAGGCTGCCTGACAAGGTGACGGGAGCGACCTCTTCCGGGTATCTATTTTCTTCGCGAGTGTGTTCGTTCTCAGAAACAACTCCGAGTTCCTGTTTGGCTTTCCCCTTACCCTTTTCCTCTCGCGTCCACCGACTAGTCGCAGGCTGTGGTTCAACCGATCGCGACCTGGCTCGAGTATTTCGATACGGAGCGTCTCTAGCTGAGGCTGGACCCACAGGTACCGAAGTACCTGGTTGAATGGGACCACGTCGTGTACGCTGAACAGCGACGCGTTCCTGGGTCACGGCTAACGTTATCTGAGAGCTGGCAGGGATAGAAGATGGAGGCGGCTGCCGAGCACGTGCTGCTCTCGAGGACGGAGTAGTTTCCTTTTCCTCTGCGCGGGGCGATGCAACTAAAGTTGCCTGGGTAGGCGCAGGATCCGAATCATCAGTGATTGGAGGATTTCGTGGCGAAGGCGGCATCAGAAACTCAACGCTATCAAACGAAGCAGTCAGTCCATCAAGCTGCACCCCTGGCACCATGAGGACTTACTCTGGAATATTTGTAAAGTCGTACTCCAATTCTTTGTCGTACTCATGGTCACCGAAAAGATCATCACCCTCTACTTCAGGGGATCCGTCTACATCCCTCTCATCATGTTTACGTGGCTGATCACTCTCGCGTTGGCCTTGGTCTACTCCCGGTACCTGGTGTTCTTGCCTCGGTGACGCTGCTTCTAGGCGAGCTTTCTTAGCAGGCGACTCATGCAGATCGCTCTGACGATGTGAACTAGAACGTGGGCGGTGACGCTTCGTCCGTTCTGGTTCCTGCTCTGGGATTTGTTCTTCATGTGGACCGTCGCCTTCTTCGAATGCGAGGAGTATCCGTTCGTTCCGGGCAAGGTAATCACGCGCAGCTACGTCTCCTCGTGCGGGCCCTTCTTCTTCTTCCCTTTGTCTTTGGCGCCCCTGGTGCTCCTGCTCTTCGCCTTCCTCTTCCTCTTCTTCCTCCTCCTCTTCCTCCTCCTTGTAATACTGCAGAAGCCGATGCCGACGCGACCGAGCATCATGGCCAAAATGATGTCCAACGTCTTTCAGCTGTTCAGCATGGTCATCGATGAGCGGGTCCAGTCGCGGTTGGTTCTTCTTGTACCGCTCACGCCAAGAGTGGGCAGTATGTCGTCTTGCCCATGCAAAGTCCGGCTTGTCGGACTATCAAGAGTGTGACGAGCGCCATTTATGTGAATAGAAAAACTGTGCGTACCAAGTCCATCAAGTCCTTGTACGCCTTGATTCCGACCCGACCACCATTCGCTTTATTAGGGTAGATAGTAGCCAGATAATACGCGAGGTTATCATCATCCTTTGGAGTGAAGTTGGTTCGTCTTTCCACGACATGAGCGATATCGAAGAGACGTGTGATGAGCTACCCCGACGTGTGATCATGCCACAAAACACGCACCCACGTCCGCCTGGCGTACGACCCGGCATACCCTGCTTCGGTGGCCTTATGTGCCTGTAAATCTCGGAATCGATACAATGTTGGACAAAGCTGCATGGTTCGATGAAAACTTGCAACCGAAAGTGTTCGCGGGAGGAATAGTATCGACGCCGTATGAGCTCGATGTCTATTTCTTCGTCAACAAGAACAACGTCAGTTTCTCGTTCATCGTCGACTATTTGACCCCCATGATCCTATAACCGCAGACGATACGACGATAACTCAGAAAATGAAGAATGTCCTGGAAGACACGACGAGACTTGAGCTCACCTCCACGTTTCGAGTAATTTGATCTCGCCCCTTCTTGATGCTATGGTGGAAACAGAAACGAACAGGAGCCCCGCCTTTGGTGAAGAGTGCATCGGTGAGTTCGCGTTCGGCCGTGGACGCTCTGCTGCCCATCGCAGGTTGTGAATCTTGTGTTGAGGGAGGTAGAAACTACTCCGTCAACTGAATGAGGCTGAAATTTCGAACCCCGAACCAAGGTTAGGGTTTGGTGACTTTTGTATACTCCTAGTAACCCTAGCGGCTCGGTCCCGGGAAGCAGTCACTACAGTGCTAAGTACTTAGGCTTACACGTTTCCACCATCACTTCTGGAGGAATAATTGTGCGGGTTCCTCGCATGGAGAACGTTAAAGGAAGAACTGTGTGACCGATGGGTGATACAACAGACGTAACCGAGAAATACAGCGTGAAAGTCATGAAAAATCGTGCCAACTACTCCTAGTGTCTAACGTTTGTGGCTGGAAAACTTGGGTATGTCAACGGACCTGCGATCGGTGGGGCGGGGGTCAGGGTGACTCCCTACTACCTACGTATGCGCCGCATTCCCCTCCATCACCAGGTGTAACATCGGGGTGCCACAGCATTCTTCTTCCAATTTTCATCCACAAAAAGGTCGCCTCCGAAGTTCCCTTCTTCGTCCTCTCCAGCCTCCTCGTCGACTTCTACAGACTCCGCTACGTCGACCTCTCCAGAGTCCTCTGCCGTTAATACAGCCATTCCATCATCCTGTACTCCAAGATGGACTCGGAGAGATTTATAATCGATTAGATCACCACTAGAGCGGGCCCTCAGCGCCCGACAAAGCCCCCCACTTCCAGACGCCAGGATGACGTGCAGGGGATCCGAAGCGTTGAAAGGCTGGTGGGCAACGCAAGCGGGACGCTCGGGGGATCCGTGCACTTTACGCCTACTCTCCAGGTAGTCCATTGCCACTGCGCACATGGTCAAACCCGGGATAACCGATATGAGGGCTAGCACGAGGATGTCGGCTAACCCGGAATATTTCCACCCCGTTGTTGTGATAGACATTGTTCCGTTCACTGGAATCAGCATCTCGTCCGGGATATCCTTCGCAGTCACGAGGACGTAGTCGCGACGAGTCTGCGTATATCAGAGTTTTATACTGGTGGCGGGAAAATATGCACTCACCGTGCCCCAGTACTCCACCATACCGCGCAGATAATTTTCCTGGGAATTTCACGATGGTCAGGCGTAATTGCAAGGCGTAACATGGTAATCAGCTTACGAGAACGGTGTTGAAGGTGTCGTGTGATACAAAACACGCGTCCATGGTGTATCTTATGCTGTCCATGATAGAATTGTTGACCATGCCCTGGGAAGCATAGAGTACTGCTGCCACTGATTGGGCTGGTCCGAGAAGTAATGGCCAGTTGCTTCCGTTAGCGTTGAGTGGTCTCTTATCGACGACGTCAGAGATGTTTACGATTATTCCGCTGTATTGAACGCGGATGGTCGTGATAACTGGGGTGACCTCACAGACCACAGGCATAGAAGGCATTGCATACGATCCGTTGACACTTCCCACGAGGACAACTGAGATTGCAAACGGTTTAGATTTATGAAAACGTGGCAATCCGCTGCACTTACGCGCCGATTGATTGGATGGCCCGACAAAATCTTGAAATGCACAGACACCTCCCGCGAGAACCCGAGCACCGGCAGTGGCGAGGTTTGATACCAAAATGCTCCCCACATCTGCAAATGAACACATTGTTGAATTGAGAGGAAGACCATGGGTGAAAGTTGGACCATACAACTGGACGAATAAGCCGTACAATTCGTTGACCATGCCCATGAAACCAAAGAAGTGTAGGAGCCTGGCTGCGACTGGCCTAAGGATGGTAGAGGAAGGGTAGCATTGAAAAGGGTCATGGATGGGAAACCAGAACCTGTGTCTGAGAAGTTCTGCTGCCGACACGTAACATCTGCAGTAAATCCCTGCTGAAGGAGTGTATAGTTCGACGAGATACCATGGGGATACGAAGCATTGGAGGTTACATGAGCAACAACAGGTCCATCAGCCATGGAGCCCCATTGTGTCAAATTCACGTGGGCTGGGATCATACCACCTGATGTACAGTGATAACATATACCTCTAGGTCGATATGAGGAATTATTACATACCGGTGGAAATATTGTACGTTGGTGTGCTGAAGCCCCGGACGGCTTGCATAGTTGGCACTCCAAGCGCTCCAAGCGCAACGGAAGACCCCCATGACAGCGCTGAAGTAAGGTCGACTGCGACTATGGATTGAGAAATGTCAAGGTATTGAGAGCCATTTTTCTCTAGTCATTAGAAAAAATAACATGCCGTTGGCATCTAGACCAAAAATCCACCGCATCGGCGAGGTTTCCGTGGGGCCAGGGTACGGTTGCGCCTGCAGTGGCCCACCCGCCAGTGTATCCAAGGTACCCAAGTCCAGCTCTAGACCAGTCATGTCGAGATCGAGCACAATAAATGACGGCGTCAAGAGCGTGACCCATCTTCGAACGACATTAAATGAGGCCATGAAGCAGATACACATGCACTTACGCGGCAGTCAAGGTGTTCAACATGGCCACACATAGGACACATAGGATGGTGGCCATAGTCCAGGAAGGCCGCTTGAAATCCAGAACAAAAGACCCTTTTGATAATTCGATTCCTGTACGCAGTCCCTGTAACGACAGCGGCCGGCGTAAACGGCTGGTGAGCGCTTGTGTGATGGCCTTTGTGAAGAAGCTGCATAGGCTAACGTCAGCCTGAAAGCCTAGAGATACACAACACAGAATGATGATTTACAGCGAGCTCAGTGTAGAAATGGCAGTTGCAATCAAGGCGATACACAACGTCGTTCCTCTCTGATATCGAATGATTAGGTCGACGGTAGAATCTGGCAAAGGTATTTGCCCATGATACGCGAGAGCACCGAAAAAAGCCCAGGCAGCGGAAGAAATGAGCAGCTGTCCCACCGCGACAAACGCAGATGAATGGTATATACGCCGAACGATGCCAGTAAACGAAGTACGAGCGTGCTGCGGGCCGGGCGGATCATTACCGCCGAGAGAGTGGTAGCCACTAGACCTTCGTGTAGACATAATCAAGTGGAAGGATTGAAACAAGCTGGAGAGTCAGACCTACGGTTGATACGTTGTTGGGTCCAAGTTAGAGCGGGCTGTGCTTTTACCACTGATGGCGAAGCTTTGAGGCGAGCCCTTCAGCCTCAAGGCCTCATCGAGGCCTAAGATTCAGTCCCAATGATAGGCTGAGTAGTTACTTTGAAATGCACAACCGTGATGTTGGAGCCGTGTGCGAGATCGAATCAGAATGGAATTGGCTCCATGGTAGAATAACGGACCGCAATAGGCAAGGCGGCATACTTGCCACCAGATCCCCTCCGTACTCGGCGACAGCCAAACACAACGGTTGGTGAGGATGAGGTAAAGTTAAGCATCATGGCAGCGGTTCCCCACTTAAGTGACTTACGTGAAGTGTATTACATAATTAGCAAATTGAGCAACCCGACGTTGAACGAGCCCTGTACAATTATTTTGGATAGCATCTTTGCATCGTAAAACACTGAAACCTTACAAAATTACATCAACTTACTAGTCGTTGGCACTTCTATGACGGACAGGAAGTCCTCAAGTCTCTCAGTCGACTACACAAGTAAATGCGTCTTCAAGGTTGCCTGTCCCGTGCCCATTTGCGTGCCACCTGCTCGGGATCAACGACACTGAACCATCATCGATTTCAACACTTTCAAACTTGCGGCACCCTCGAGGCCTCGAGGAATTGGAGGAAATATGTGAACACGCGGCATCCAAATGTAAGATGGATCCGTAGGAAAGAATCGTGTCTCAAACTACTACGTTGCAATCGCTGGCGATTAACTATCAGGTACGTCTGCATCATCTGGAGCAGGGACATCATCTTCAGGCCTGGCATCCGACTCCGTGTAGAAACTCGGAAAGCTCGCCACCAGATCCTCCATATACCAATAACACACTCTCGGATGCTTCTTCAACTCCCCGTCAGGCCTCATCTGCACCCATGTACCACAGAGGCCCATTCCGATGCTCAGCTTCTCTGTAGTTGTCTGATCAACGAGGACGGTGACATCGTCGTTATAAGGGTCATATGGATCCCCGTCTTCGATAACTTCAGTGCCGTCTGGAGTGAACTCAGCGACAACAGCCCCGTTCGACCCAGGTGCGATGACGGGCTTTTGGAAATCGAGGGTTTCCTCTGATTCGCTGTGTACCCACGGACCCATCACAACACGGGTGAGACGGCACTCTAGTTCCTGCTCGATCAATGACGAAGTCGCGTTCACTTCTGGTGGAGTGATGGTGCGAATTCTTCGCGTGGAAAACTCCACGATGCCGGTGGAGAACGTCAAAGGAAGAACGGTCGGACCAAGGATCTCCATCAGCGAGGGAACGTGCACATCTGTCCAAGATGATGTGGTGTATTCTTCGGCCAGGATGGCTGCGGTCCAGGGGTCTCCAGCGACTGGTATATGCGTGACAGGAACATTGACATCGTTGTCAAGGTTATCTTCCAAAACCTGTCTAGCTGTGATGGAATCAAGGACGACGTCTGATGGAATAACTTCGACGTCGTGCTCCTTGAGCTCCGTCTCGAATGCACTATCGACGGGATCGCTGGCAGAGTGGTCATTGGTCGCAGTCTCGTCGACCTGAGGAGGAGTGACAGAGATGTGGACTCTAAGGCTTCCCTTGCTCCCAAAGCACTCCTTGCAAGCCAGGTCGAATTGTCCGGGAAGGATTTGCCCGAGCGTTGCGGTGAGAGGCAATTCCTTCCTGGCGAGCCCAGCGACGGCCACAGCTCGCCTCAGGCTGTCGAGGTGTTCCGAGGCATCGGCGAATACCCCATTTCGGAGCATGAAGCGCAAGAAGAAGTGCAACACCGTCGGTGCTATGAGTAGATTCCTTTCCGTCCTGTTGGTAAATCAAGTAGATCAGAAAATCGTTCGTGTTCTAGGTGGAGGGAATGAAGCCGACCAGATCAAGCCCGAATCTCGCATGTGGGATGACAAGAACGTTTTCACTGTCTTTTCCATGTCATCAATGAAAGCCCGAAGAAGCTGAACCTCTGCAGTTGAGTCATCGGTAGTCGGTTCAAGCTGTTTGCCTGGATGGGCGGCTTGTTCCAAATAGTCCTGAACGATGGCGACGTTGGTCTGCGTCGCTCTGGGTCCGTCATCTTCTTCATCTGAGGCTTCATCACCGTTGTTGGGACCATCAACCTGTCCTTTTTGGCTGCCCTTGGTCTTTTTGTAGATTGGAATGCTGGACAACATGCCGACATAGAGACGGAACTATGCGAATACGTTGATAAACAGCGATGAGAGCGCGATAGAAATACCAACCTGATCCCAGATGACCCTGACTCCTAAGGAGATTTCAGGCCAAGTGCGGCCGACCCGGAAGTCATCAGCGGCTTGATATACGCGGTCCACGTGGCTCATGTTGCTAGAACGACATGTGAGTTATAAGCGTCGGGGGGAGCGTGTGGCATATACCTATTGAAAGTGATGCTCGTCGTGCGCAATACTTCGCCTTCCTCCCACTCCTCCCACCAAGGTATGAGGCGACCGGTCTCATCCGTGGCGCGACCAGCAGTGCGTCGTTTCTTTTTCGTCTTTCTCTTCTGAGCGGCCTCCTCTTCGTTCAAAACTTTTATAGTCGGCAGTCCAGCAAAGGCATCAACTTCGACCTCTTCTCCAGCCTCAGTCGTGACGTGTTTGTATCCCGCTGCCTTAAACTCCTTGAACGGTACGATAGTGACTCCATCGGGAGAAGGAGGGAAGGGAGGAAACCTCAGTGGTAGTTCATCTTCCGCTGAGACGCCTGCGATCACGACTGATTTCTGGTTTTCAGCTGTTGAGTTTATCGACATCGTGGTGCGCGATCAAGATCATACCTGGAGTTTTTGTTGGCTCTTGAATGTTTCCTTCCTTCGGCGCGTGCGCAGATCACCTCAAACGAGTTTGAACTCCGCAAATATCCACCAAAGCTGCAGGGTCACGGTCCTGTTTCTTGTTTCCTAGTACAACTATACAACTACTAGGAGCATTATTCTTCGAACTGGATTCGACTATAAGCCCGAGACGTCATTTGATGATCCCTGCGCCCACATCCGTGCCATGGGGAAATTACGACAAACAGCGCCTCGGCGATAACAAGCACCTCGTGATCCATGGCTACCACTAAACGCTCGTTCCCAAATGGGCACGACACACGACGTTGGCAGCATCCTCGAGGATTTGGCGTGATTCGGAGAATCGGAGTTCCCACCATCGAGGTTAAGCGCCTCACTGCCTACTAGTAGATCACCGCTCAGACTCCGAGTCCCCTAAAGTCCCAGGCGCTTCGAGCTTTCGTTAGACTCATATCGGTCTCTTCGAAGCATCCGCTCGAGCCACAGCATTGACAACCCTGAAGATGACGTTCAGACTCACCATGTCCAGAGACGACCCTCTACAGACCGACTTCTTCATCGCTGGCCATGAGAAGGTCTTGTACAAGTCCGACACCGTTTGGTATCAGCGCCCGCATGGAATCAAAGCGACGACGACAGTCACGCGGGAGGATCGATCTGGTGAACGGTTGCAGGTCGGTGTCATCGAGTGGCCCGTCTCCAGCCGTAAACAACAACCCCAAATATTCGTTGGGACGCGGTTAGTGGAAATGACGAGGACGGGCCTGTATACATCGTGAGTAACGTGCCTTATCGATCGTAAGCACCCTTGAGACTCACTCACATCGACATGCATAGCCCAGAGAAATTTACCGCTGCGGACCACTATGTATATGAGTGGCAAATCCTAAATTCCCGCTCGCAGGTAGGTTGCATTTTTCCTGCTGCATGGCCTTGGTATTGACCTGCGTGTAACAGCTGGTTCCCCTTCGAGAACACCCCTCTGCGGCTTATATTGCCACTTTCGTGCAAAGCAGCACGGGTTCTTTCTTGAAGCGCAAGCAGTCCGCATCCTTATTCATCCCACCTGAGGGAGTCCCCATATTGGACGATATAGTTGTCACATTCATATATTTCGAGAGTCAGTGGCGCAACAAAGAGCGCCGCAGATCTCGGTCAAGCATGTCAGTTCTTGTGGCATAGTAATGGGTCACTCACCGAAGGAGATCTCTTTGGTACATCAATATTGATGCCCTGTGGATATTGAGGATGGGGCAGGTTTCTCTCCCTTTTTTCGGAATTTCTTGGGTATGTTTGGTATGTAGTGGATTAATGTAAATATAGTGAATACCTGTAATATAGATGGAATGCACTATGACCCTGGAAGTAAAGACTTGTATCCTTCCGACATGAGTAAAGCCCTTGGAACCGAAATCGGCGCAAGCCCATCACCCGAACAAGCCCACTATAAGCCTTCGATACTTTCCCTTGCCCACTTTCTGCTCCAGCTGCAACGCTTCTTCGTTCACTAATAGTGCCTCGACGCTATGTTCTTCCCATGCGTCGTGCTCGAGCCTCGGGGTATCTTCGGCGACCTCTGCACTTGGCACCGGCTCGAAGCCTTCGTGCACAGGAACCTGCTGGGAGAAGTCATGATGGGCGTTAGGAAGCCAGTCCTCATCTTCGTGCGCTTCATCGCCATCACTGTCCTCCTCGAGTTCCTCCGCGACCCCACGAGCATCACCCACATCATCGCTCTCCTGGTCCCCCTGCTCACTCTCCTGAACCATCTCGTCAACCAGAATGTCGGTTATATGGCTCGTCGACTGGCGCTTCCACATTGCCGCACGGGTAGTCTCAGGCGGGGAGTACTCCGACCCCTCACCATCCTCCGAGGCCACGACATACTGCAGTTGTGTTCCCTCTGACGCCCGACGGGCGTGCCTTCGCCAACTCTGTCCGCGGACCGAGCGCTCCCCATGCTCATGCTCCCGTGCACTGCCCCTACTCGTCCTCCGCTCGATCTCAGCCTCGCCGAAGCCCTCGGCTGCCTCGCGCATGCCCCTCAGGATATCGTCTGCCTCGCGCAGGCTCCCGACTCGGGTGTAGACGGCATGTACGACGGAGAGCGCGAGTCCGTGGTTCGCAGACATGTGTGCAAGGATCGAGGCAAGGCCGTGAGAGGCTGTTATAGGGAGGTCTGCAGGATGTGGAGTCAGGTTACCAGATGTTCCGGCGTGAGACGTCCCACTGGGCGATGGGGTGAAAGTGGGTACGAGTGGGAGGGAGGGAGCGGAAGAAAGTGCGCTAGTTAGTGATGGTGATTGTGCGTGTGCGTGTGGGTCAGTATACAAGGGTGCTGGGGCAAGCCATCTGAACGGTGGCGTGGCTCCTTCTTGGAAAAGCGGAGGTGTGGCGTGTGTGGGGAGAGACCAGTGTGGGTGATTGGATGAGTGATGAGATGTCGTGGATGATACGGAATCAGAGGCGGACATAGTCGCGAGATCAATGCTTGGTACATTTTCGTGCCCATGACCGATGGTTTGCCGCCTCACGCGAGCAAGGGCTGGGTGACGCACAGTACGGGGGGTTGACTGCTGATGAGGAGGTTCTGGGAAACGGAAGGGCGAACGTGTGGATGGTCGTGGGGCGGGGAATTTGAATGATTGTCCTGGGATTGGCATGACGGGAGTCTCATCCGGTAGGTTTCGTAACGGCGTCCGCTTGGATAGCGAGGGATCGTCGTGGGCTCTCCGTCTCTCTCTCCTCTCGCGGTCCTCGTCTTTCGTCTCCGGTATCTTTGCGACTTCATGAACATTCCCTCCTAAAAATCGGGTTGCGAAGGTCCGACGGTCTATAGCACCATTCGCTTCCGGCTTGAGCAATGCCTGCTTCTTGGTGTCTCGCGCATCGACCCAGGCGACCTGACTAAATGGGTGTGACATCTCATTTTTATCAGTGGGCGGAGGCGTAGACTGTTGTTCCTCTTTGATGTGTGGCGCCCTTGCTACAACCTCCCTTACCTCATAACGAGGTTTACGCTGGCTAAATGCATGATGTTCAGGGACTGCCTGCTCCTTTCCCTTTCCCTTAGCAGAACGACCTCGAGTTGGTGGCCACTGCTCTTTCTCGTCCTCGACCTCCTCGGTATCGCGTGCAGCTGCTAAGTGAACACGTGGTACTCGGCCCATCTGATCGACCAAGACTTGACCAACTAGTGTCTCTACTCTGCGTGGAGGGGCGCGAGGATGCGAGTCTCTGGCTGCCGGTGCTGATTCTGAACCAGGGCGATCCGAGGAAGCAATGTTGGCATCAGCATGGACCACCTCTGGTGAAGGAGGAATTGAAGCAAAGATGTCTGAAGGCGTCCGAGGACGTTTGCGGATGAGCTGCTGGCTGCGTGGCGGAGTCTTAGATTCGTGTTGACCACTCGAATCGCCAAGTCGGTCGTTCGGGGATGGTTTGTTGGGTGAAGAGGGAAGTACCAGGGTGTCGTTCCGTTTCGGGAGGGGCGGAAGGTCGAGAGTCGTCGAGGTTGGCTTAACGACCGGATGTGATGTAGAGGAGCTAGTAGTAGATTTTAGAGTGGAAGCTTCATGAGAGAGTTTTGGGGAATGAGGTTGTGCCGTCGGTGGTGTACCACTGAGGGTGTGGGTTTCTGCCTGGCTGCGTGGTTCAGCATCTCCTTCGCTGGGACGACCATTGGGTTGAGCTCGAGGACTGCGAGCCACGTTAGCCTGGTCGCCATTCGCGCGGGGAATAACCCTAGGATGGGGATCGTACGTGTGTACATAAGAGATACAAGAAGAAAGACATACCTGGGAGGTGTTGCTGTGGGCTTTGCTGAAGCGCCACCGTTGGGTAGACGTGCCGTAGAAGACTGCAAACCTCGCTTTTTGTCGCCTTCCTTACGCTCAGTTCTCACCGATGGCAAGCCATTTCCATTGCCTGTTCCCGGTGGGTTGCTGGGGGGGTCATCGGCGTCTACTCTGGGTCGTTTGGGTTGTCGAGAACCCCCCGGTTCGCTCTCCCTCTCTGCAATCCGTTTCTTCTTCACTTTCACTTCCGCCTTCTTTGCATTGCCTGGGGGAGTCACGGGCAACCTCCTCCCTTCCGGAGCCGCCTTACTAGAGCCCGCCTCTGCACGCTTCGGCAACCCATGTTTCTCCTGATATTTGGCGATGCGAGGGTCGAAATACTCGGCCTTCTTAATATAGCGTTCCCGCCACGATTGCCACGGGTGGCGATCAGCCCAAGGCCACCGGTCATCCTGCTAAACAACGCCACAGATATCGTTGCGGAGATACATTGCGAGCAAGATGGACAAACCACGTACGTTGGCTTCCAGGTCTTTGTACAAATTTGCCCCACAACGACCAGCCTTCGATGCGCTGTATCTCGCGAGGTATCTCATAAGCTGCGTATCGTCGTCATTGGTATACTGCACACGTCTGTCAAGGTTCAAGATTTTGATTAGTCCCCGGAACGGAACGAGCAAGAACGGAAGTGGATTTTCATGCACATTTTTGCTTGGGGCATCGCGCCTCGGGGCACCTGATAGTAGATCAATAAAATGTTGGAAAGCAGCTAGAATCTGTTGGAGGCCTCACTTGGTAAATAGGGATGTTGACACGATGGGCGGCGCGTCGCGTCACGCGTTTGGCACTTGCCCTTTATAATTCCCACGCCAATATTTTATGTAAGAATTTATTTTTAAGCACTACTGAGACTACTCGATCAAGAAAAACGAGCCCGTGAGTTAATGCTGAGCACCAGCAGATCCAGCCGTATGAATGAACCTACTACCCCTCTCCGAAATCACACCATAAACTTAACACTGAGTGACTGGTTGGTCGGGCTCGAAAGATGACGTGACACATAGATGATAGTTCGTACCCTGATGCAAAGACTTGCCTTCAAGAGGTTTCAACAGGCCACGATGGCAACATCGAGCGTATCGAACATCAATGGTTAACCTGCCGTATACGTACACTCTGTGGCACGTGTCTCAGCCCCAACCTACTTGTCCCATTCGCCATACTCCCAGTTGAAGCAGTCCTACAGCATCGTGAGCGTAGACCCGCCACGAAGAGCGTAATGACTTACCACACAATCTATCTCCTCCTTTGCCACTGGCACCGCAAGCCTCACTTTCTTCGCTGTGTCCTTGTCCTTGTCCTCGTTCTTATCTTTGCCACCCCACCAACCCCAGCCGTTCTTCGAAACACCCTTGCCCTCGTCACTTTCCCCACTCTCGTCGTCACCTTCTGGGGGTTCATCATCCCATTCCAAATCCAAGGACAGCAATCGCTCGATGACGTTTATTATCGAGTGTGTTCTAACATCTACAGACCATTGAAGCTTCGTGACGGTGTCATATAACACGACCTTGCCGAGGTGACATCTATTGAAATCCATGTCATCAGTTGGTACCGTTGAGATAAGTTGGGTAAAGGAGTAAGGATAGGTAGAGCAAAGTGCACGACGCGCCAAGCGTTCGTGTGCTGTACAGCATAAAGAAATTTCCAAATAAACCAACCACTCACCTCGTCTCCATCGCATATCCAGCAATTGCGCAAGAGGATGTGACACCGTTGCATATTCCCATTGCAATAGGGTCTGCTGTGTGAATGACATGCGTTATGTGTTGGGTCGACGGCTGTGGATCGAAGAAATCGTTGTAACTGCGTCCGCGAGGGAAAACAAAGAACAAAAAAAAACATACGGGAGAAGGAAGGTGCAAGCGTGTCGCTGCTAGCTTTTCAGCAGGTGATTCAAAGGCGACAACGGGTGCACCAAATGTCGTTCCAATTAGGGAGGCGACGGCACCTCCTAATGAATGACCTAGAAATCTACATAAGCACTTCTGCACTCAAGTGTAACGAAAATTGGGCAAGGATGGATACTCACCGATCACCCAGATGTTGGTATTCGGGTACATGTAAGTAATATCATTGTACAAGTCCTGTTGGTTGCGATGGGCACACAGAAGATGTCTGAAGAAATTCGCCCTTACCACTGCAACTGAATAGTACAGGTCATCATCTCGTAGTGCACTTTCCACACAGTCTTGTCCACATCTCCCAGAGCCCTTGTAGCATCCACACACGGTGCTCCATGTTGGGCCCACTCGAGCACAACAGCACGAAAAGAGCGTGTTATCGTTGAGCTTATCCTTTCGAACCGTGGGTCCGCCACCACCAGTGATCCAACCTGCTGAGGTACCTTTGAGGGTGAGAATCACGGTGGAGTTGTCCGACGAGACAAATATATGACCGCGAAGGCCATCGTCAGTGGGAGACCATCCAACGGGAATTGACTGCGGGAGAAGTGCAAATGAGATAGTGAGCATGGGTTGTGTGCATAAATTCTTACTGTATTGAACCCGTCGATGTCGTACCAACCCGCTTCTTTGCCTGCATAGTATGCATTGTTACTTATCTTTGCCAGCGCAAGCAAGGTTTCCCTGTCAGTTACATCTGGACCGAGCACTTCTACTCCCTCCCATAGATTACCATCGTTTTGTCCATGTTGGATCGAGCGAAGACGAGCACTACGAAAGGCGGAGTGTGACGAAGGTTTGTATGCCACAAGATGAGACGTGTCTACGGTATAGGTATGTGGGTCTGCGGGCGTCTTCAGCGAATGTGATATGAGCTGGGATGGACGGACGTCAGAGAAGATCACATGTGATGAATTAGTGACTGCGTGTTGGTGCCGCAGTTGAAATGAAATCCGGGGTGTAGCCTGATGGTGGGGTTGTGGGCCTGGCGTGTCTTCCAACCAGAGAAATGAAGCAATGAGGAGGCGGAGGGTAACTGGGAAGATGTCAAACATCATGGCTATGAAGGCATAGACTTCAAGTTAAGAAATGATATTCCGCTGTGCTGGCCGTTGTAATATGGATTCTGTCGTGGACGGAACGTCGAGTCTCAGAGGCAAAGCGGCTCAATGTAGACTTCAAATCAATTACGTAATTTTATCACTCAAACAACTTCCGAGTCCGCTTGTTGGTGTCTTTGGTGTTCATCGTAGCAAGAAATCAAGACTTCAGTGTCGAAAATATGCAAGGACTTCAGCGCAACGAAGCATGATGTATGAGCGTGCATCGCAGGCCGACGGTTCGGAACTTATTAGGATGCCACTCCAGGGCTGTGTCTTTCTGTCTGTCCAGAGTGCACAGCTCTATCGATCCGCATAATGGTATGTGGAAAATGTCACGACAGCGACAGTCATCAGCCAGCACCCTTGAGTAGCCAGAACAAGACGGCGCGAACGCCCTTTCCTGTCCGCTATTCAAGCTAGGGTAGCAACATTAACTCCACAGCGCTCTCGTCGCCCTCCAATTTGTACACTGTCACCCTCCCCAAGTCCGCCCTCGAACACCCACTCTCACAAGCATGTCGACAAAGTCGGTCGATCGTACTCCAAAACCTCTGCTGACGATATCCGGACATGAAGACTCTGTCCATGCAATAGCATGCCTTTCTGGAGGACTTGTTACCTGCTCGAACGACAAGACAGTCAGAATATGGGATGCGGAGAATGGCGAGCAAGAGGGGATGGAAATGGAGCACGATGGCTGGGACCAAGGCCTCGCGGTCACGAAAGATGGGAAGAGGATACGGAGCAGCGGCTGGGATGGGGTATTGAGGGTATGTGACGTGGAGACGCATCAGCCTGGTGGTCATGCAGCCGATATTTGGTGCATTGTCATGTCACCCGACGATCAACTTGTTGCAAGTGGTGACAGGGAATGGAGGATTATCATCAGGGAGATGAACTTGATGGAGGATGCATGCATCAAGCATGCTATTGAGACTACTGGGGCTGATGTGAACTCAATCTGCTTTTCTCCTGATTGGACGAAGCTTGCGTCCGCAAATGATGATATGAGGATTCGAGTGCTTGATGTCGAGAATGGCGATCTGATCCTTGGGCTGGACAAGCAATTAGTTTGGCGAGACAGGTCACACTGACTGCGTCACGTCCATTTCGACCCTTTCACCCGCTCGGAAGCTAGCAAGTGCATCGTATGACAAGGCCGTCCATTTCTGGGCTACATTGTTAGATGTGCGTTCTGCTCAAGTCGTTCTCAGATTCCCTTCTCACGGCTGTCGTGTGTAGCTCCCAGCTGTGACCGTACCAAGACATGCTGCGAGTGACGTCGGTCGCCGACTCGATTATCTGGATGTGAGCTTATGCGATATCGTGGCGGGCACACGTTCTGACCTGTATGTCGTAGCTTCCCACTAACCGTCGTCCATCCCCATCGCAAATGCATCACACTACTCAGGCGACCGACGACCCTTCTCGCACACAAGGCTCCGGGGGGGCACTTCCGCACCTACTTTTTAGACGCTCACACGCCCAGCCTCGACGTGCCGAAGTGTCAACAGTCCATCCGGGCTTTGCACAACCTGTGGGCAGAACTCGCGCCCGTTACCGTTCACAGCTAACTCCTCTTCTGGACAGCGTGTATACGTAGCTTCAAGAGATGACGAGAGCGCGACCGAATCACCTACAGAACCAATGCCAACAGCTCCAGGATATTTTCGCGGCTTTTCCATCGCGGTTAAATTGATGTCGAACACAGACTCGCTCGATGTCAACCAGCTGACTCTTGCGCCTCCAGACAATTCGGACCACGTGCAAGTTTCTTGCTGCGCACTGTTCTCTGAACCTCTCGCCGACGAGCTCGCTCTGGCACCGCATCTGTTATGCCAGCCATGTAGCTCAAACTTCCAATCCTCCAGTACCTCGTGCCATCACCACTGCATTCGACGATGCAAAATATCCTCGACCTTCCTGCCATTGTTGAGCCACTATCACACACACGTTGACGGGCGTCCCTCTCGTTACCCCCATTTCTTCACATTTCGTCGCTGTTGATAGGTCATTCGCGACTACTTGCCTTACCCCATGTGTATTCCCATTGTTCGCAGGAACCTTCCTTGGCTGCTCGAGTCTTCGTCTCTCAATATCGTGTATGATATGGTTGGGCACAGCATTTACGTGTATTACGCGTACTAGTATCACTGACCAGTTGCTCGTTTATCCCTAACCATCCAAGACCCCGTCCAGTTTCAAACACAATTACAAAACTGACAAGCCGAGCGGTCTGGATCGCAATGGCTCATCATATACCTCCTCGCACTTGGGATAAAACATCTTTAGCTCCTCCCTCTCGCACGAGCTTGAGATATGGTTTTACCTTTTCGTTTCCTGGCGCTGGTCGCCAATGGCGTTTTCGCGGCCCCAGCCGGCTCGAACACACTTCAGGCGCAATCGACATCGTCTCGAGTCGCTGACGTGACAACGTCGCTCTTTCCGAGCACTTTTAATTCCTTGAACAGCACTCCTTCCTCTCCCCCTTCTCTTTCCTCATCTCCCATTTTGCTCTCCGCATTGACGATGGCATCCGCATCCGCTACCTCCACTCTCCTGGTGACTAAAGTTGTGACGGAGTTCGAGACGACCACCGTTGAAGTAGCGCCTCCCTCGACCACCATCGTCACGGTTGTCGCAACTGCCACGATAACCGCAACACCCACCACCCCTGAATGGGCCAACCGCACTCTATGGGGAGCTCCTCCACAGATGACCGACCTTACAGCATTCAACGTCACATCCTTTCCCAGTGGTCAACAAAACGTCGACATCGTTGCGAAAATACCTCCCCATGCTCTTGCCTCCGCCGCAAAATTAGTGCAAAATTCCATCTCTTTGCAAAATGAAACCAACCAGCCCTCCATATTGCAGCTCGTCTACCCGGCTCATTCTGTTAACCCAGGAAGCAAGCCGGCAGGTGGGGCCGATTTTTATGCTGCGCCACTGGACTTGACAGCAGCACGGAACGTGACGCTTGAATACAGCGTCTTCTTTCCAGCGGGCTTTGACTGGGTTAAGGGGGGGAAGCTGCCAGGTTTGTATGGCGGGCATACTGGATGCTCTGGCGGCTCCTCTGCCAAGGATTGTTTTAGCACGCGCCTGATGTGGAGGCCAAACGGTGTCGGGGAGTTGTATCTGGTAGGTCCGACAGTGACGCACGGATCCGTGATTAACATATTGTACCCATAGTACGCCCCGAAGGATAAACAAAGCGAGGCTCTATGCGCGGACCCGCAGTCTGTCTGCGACTCTAGCTATGGATTTTCCGTCGGAAGAGGATCCTTCAATTTCACTGCTGGCGATTGGACGAACCTGCGACAGAACGTCGTCCTCAATACTCCAGGACAACAAGATGGCGTGTTCACGCTGTTAGTTGACGGGAAAGCCGTGATCAATCGTACCGACATGTTCTACAGGGATGCTACCCAACAGGTGAAGCAGAAGCCAGTCAGCAGGACATCGCAGGCGCCTTCACGACCACCATCGCCTTCGCCGACTTCTCAAGGCTCCTTGGGCGGGATTCTGGGTCCACTCCTCGGTATCCTCAAACGTCAGGCTGGCTCTCCTACGCAAAGACCGGAAATTAGACCTCCGATGGAAACTGTCAATGTGCCCAAGGCGCGTACCCTCGTCGGGGTGGCGTATCCCACTGCTGCTCCCGGCGCTGCTGCCATTGTGTTGGATGTCGATGAAGGTACTCAACAGCCTGCGGAATTCATTGGTCTTTTCTTCAGGTACGCCTCTCTGAAATTACCCAACGAAATTTGCAGCTGTGCTCATCTTCCGTGAAAGCACTTTCTTCGGCGGCCATGGAGATGAGTATGCCACCCCCAAAGACCAGTACACCTGGTTTAAAGACTTCGCAGTTAAACGGCACGCATGAGGTGTATCGCTTCTGCGATGAGTCCAGTGTATTAGATAGAAATTCAGAGGCGAGACAAAATAGCAAGAGCAAGACCGACAAGAAACGCGAAAACGAAGGCAATCTCTTTCACAGGCAGCATCTGCAAAGGACCCATTTTTACAGTTTCCACAAGTAATTCCTCGAGGGTCTTCGCCATCGAATCCATTCCAAAGACCGACTCCGCACGATGCCTTGATCTGTGAGCTAGAGACGCTCGCTCCTCATCGCCCATGCGACATATCTCGTCTAATGCGTCTGCCCAAATCGCGGGCTCTGGTGTCCGGAGCCAACCTGTTCGTTGCTCTGCTGGCTGGTCCACGACGCTTTCTGTCGGTCCGCCGCTGTCACACGCCAGGATGGGAAGTCCACAAATCATCCCCTCGACAGGTCCGATCCCAAAGTGTTCGTTCGCAGGAGTGTAGAGCAACGCGAGAGTGGATGGTGATTGAAGGAGGGCTGACCGCTGGGAGGTCGTGAAGTTGAGGAGAAAAAGGATTTCTGGTTCGTTTGCGGTTGTACCCGTAAACAAGGGAGCGCTGACTTTGGATTGTGGAGGTGTGATAACATTGAACGACAGCTTTCTGGATCTTGCTCGTTCGATGAGGGTATCCAGGGTGCGGACGTTGTCTTCCAGGCGTGGGTCATAACCACCTATTAAGCGTGAGTTGATGGTGAAAGTTTGAGAAATGCGGAACTCCTACCAGCGAGGACGAGTCGCATACTTTGAGATATGTGTTGCACCGAGGCTTTGTCTCGGAAGAGAGCAAAAGCTTCGATTGCCAGCGCCGCATTCTTCTTCATCTCGAAACGGTTCAGTGATATTAACATTGGGCGCTGTCTGAATATTGTTGTGAGAAGCGTCCAGATCGGCGTACGAATTTGTCTTACGATGTGACCTGAACGATGTCAGGTTCTGTCCAGTCGACAGGTGCTTGGTATGCCTTGATGTTTATCCCTGGGTAAACGACCTTGGGCGTAGACTTTATGGAGGTAAGGTGAGCGGTCGTGACACGTGCAGTGAAGTTTGAGTTGGCAACAATCAGATCAGCCTGTCCTGGAAGAGGCTAGTAAATGGGCGGTTGTTATAAGATTGAGGAAGCCGCGTACGTGTCGTGACCTCCTCAAGCCAATCCATGGGATAACGATAAAGCGCTTTGAGCAGGCCAACGTTTTTCTTCTGTAGTCTGCCCTCTACGAAAGCGCCATACGCAAGCAGCTTGTCGGGAAAGTGACAGTAAAAAAGAACACGTTTTCTACTAAACACACGGAGTAGGGGTATGCACGTCGATAGTTGGTCGACAAAGAAGATGTCATATTGAGGTGCAGAGGAACTCAGGAGGAACTTGGTGAGGTGGAGTTGCCTTGCATGCGCGCAGAGGATGTGGAATTTGCCATGCCAGGAACGAGGGAACGGCGAGACGATATGATGTACGCGGAGAGTACCTGAGAACGTGTAAGGTGAGGATGCGGCCCGATGAACGCAGTTGGGGGACAGCACCTACCATCCCTCGTTTCGTCGAAGCAGTGACTCTTGTCGTGGTGAGAGGTATAGATGTCTACCGAATGGCCTAGTGACTGAAGACCGAGTGCTGCGTCCACCACGAGCCTCTCGGCGCCGCCTGTACCACGGTGGTTGGTTGGTTAATGTGTGCTCGACGGCGGATGGTGCGTGACATACACACCGATTCCGAGGTCCGGGTGGATGAACGCGACTCGCAGTTTCGATGCAGGTGCCATTTTGCGTCGCGGTCAACCAACAAGATGGTCGCACTTGTAGCTGTGTGCGTGTTGTGTGGGTCCGCGTTGAGTTGGGACGGTCTGAGGCCTCCTAGTGAGGCCTTGACAATGAGGCCTTGAGGTCCGAAGAGGTCCAGGTCAAATCGCCGTGCGAACTTCACCCGTAGGCGATCACCAGTTTGAATCAAACGTTCTTGAAGTTTGCCAAAGGCTACCTACATAGTACTACTTTCAACTTGACTTCACACATGTTCATCCCAAGAATGCTGGCACTTGCCAGAGGGCGTCGGATGTTCACAAGAACTACGACTGCAGGAATACTGATCGGGACGTCGTGCCTACTCTATTGCACCCATACAACCAAGCAACTTCACCTTGATGCCTCACGTCCACTTACATCGCACAAACCCGAACGGATACCAGAGAAAAGCATAAAAGACCCCGGTGACACCGACTGGAAGCTTCAAGAGCATGAACAGTCATGCATAGTGGAAGAGCCTTCTTCTGGTGTATCGCGTTATGACATAGCACAGGTTTCCAGGTGAGTATCCAGCACTAGACTTATCTCTCCCGCTCCTGCCCACTCGAGCGATGCTTTCTCAGCTTTCTGGCGTGAATCGTACCAAAAGGAATACATACTGATTCGGTATTCCAGCAACTTTCCCTGTGAGGACGACCATGCATCCACAATTGTTCCAACGCCTGCGAGCCATTGGTCTTTCTTTGCCGTCTTCGATGGCCACAATGGGTGGGAAACAAGTCAATGGCTGAAGTCCAACCTACTCCCCGCCGTGATAGGCGCTCTGGCAGACCTCTACGGCAACTTTATGCACGACTCGGATGGCACAGTTCTGCCCGGACATATGATACCCCAGCCGCCGATACACGATATCGATCGTACCATCAAGGATACCTTCATGAGACTTGATCGTGACATCATATCGGAGCCCCTCAGACGCGTCTTTGCAACTTCCTCACGAGAAACGGCAGTTC
>KN819363.1:52161-66078 GCA_000827475.1 Paxillus involutus ATCC 200175
TGATTGTCGGAGAGACGTTCGTTGGAGGTGGGAGAGGTGGGTTTGGTCCCTTTCACTTTCAAGCTCAAGGGTTATCGACATCTGTTGCGGCGGGTGGCGAGAATGGACTCTGATGCTAGTTATCAAGAACACGATCTGACCTTCAATCCGTTTGATAGCGATCCTCGTGGCTTTAGACAGTCACACACTTAATCCTCAAACTATGGGTCCTGCCTTGTTCGTGTCGAAGGTGGGGGAGATATTGGAGGGGTGTATGGGCGGGACCATTGGGGCATGTAAGTCCATTCTACCTCAGCCCTCTACCTCAGCTGTCTCTCTTCCCCTTCGTCGATACTGACTCACCTTCCACGAATGCATACAGTGTTCGCCATATTCTTTACCGCGTGGTCAATCGCTCTTCGCCGTTCCACGCATGCTCCACTTAACGAAGCCCTGGTCACTCTGGGGAAACACACACCCGCTCGTCCAGGTGATCGGACAGTCGTAGATGCGCTCGCCCCGCTTTGTGAAATCATGCTATCATGGGCTTCCTCGTCGACCACGACTCTGACCACAGCAGACCTCGAAGAAGCGGCTGAGGCGACGAAGAGGGGGGCGGAGAGTACAAGAGGGATGAGGGCGAGGCTTGGGAGGGCGTCGTATGTTACTGAGGATGGAGACGGGGAGGGTGTTCCGCCGGATCCTGGGGCGTGGGGAGTTGCTGCTATGGTGGAGGGATTTGTTAGGGGTGTTAAGGGTGTCAGAAGGGGGTGAGGTAGGGTTCAGTTGTCTTGTGTCATCTGATAAATTTTAGCGTGAATTCAGTCAAGAGTATTTTGGATTCTTGGAATAGGTGCAGAACACGACTCCTCAGCGAGAATCTAAAACCGGGTTCGTGACTCTACCCCACCCAAGGACCTGCTAAAGTTCGATGCACTGGACGAAAGATAAGGAAGGCGTAACGCGGAACCCATTGCGCACTCAATGAGCACGAAGGAGAGAACTTTGTAACAATGCAATAGTGTATTCAACATGTCATGGAAATGAGACCCAACCGAGGACATTGGTGCCCAAGGCTCGCACTCCAAGTTCCTGAGTCCAATTCTCTCTTCATCCCCAGCTAACCCTTTGTTAAACGAGGCCCGTTCGTCGCCTCGGGGTCCCTGGCTTCGACGATTTCACTCCTCAAGCTTCCAAAACTCGGCAAGATGCCGCTTTGTCCTGAAACACGGGGAAAGGGGTGTACACGGGTGCGAGCGACGATGCGAGGGCTTCTATGTGGAGCTGCGAGGATGGGTCAGAGAAGAACTCGGAATGGTGATCTCGCTCAAGTTGACAGCGACTCTTGGCGATGTGATTAGATTTTTATTGGCACGTGATCTGGCGGAGATTGTATTTTACCAGCAACCGTCTTGTCCGGTCCACTCCAGTCCACTCCTGCCCATGCGCCTGCTATCACCAGTTCTCAACGTTCAACTACATCTATCCGATGCATGCTATCAAAACAAAAAGAAAATCGAAATCTTCGTTGACGACAAGGTAGAGTGGATGTACATGTGAACCAATTGATGCGTTTGCGCAATTTTCCGATGAGTGAAACCTTGACCGTAGACAAGGGGGCAGACAGTCTTTGCCCTCTCTTCCGTGATCAAGATTTCACTCATCAGTAAACGCCGGTTCGTGACCACCTGTTGGGAAGTTTTCAGGTCGCACTGTCATTGACTTCCTTGACAAAGGTATGTTTTTCATGGAAAGTAGTGCATCGGAAAAGTGTATCTAACTGTTGATTAGAAACGCCCTTGATACTTCAAGATGGTCACCATGTAGCCTGTGCGACTGTCGCCACACGTTTGTCTCCCGTGACCGGTTACCAGCATACATTGCTCGCATCTGTTGATGCGAGCCTTACTCGGGTGGACAATTACCAGAAATCAGTGGAGTGGTATATACGGTGAGTCTCGTCTAGACGCTGGAGATATAGTACCGATGGAAACACAGGGCAGGCGGTTCAACAATAGCAGCTGAACGTCTGTGATGTATCGACTTATCGACGAGTATACCAGAAGACCTCTCAAGAGTAGGTACCGCCTTTTCGAATACGATGTATGCTTAGACGATATTTCAAGTGCGTCTCGTCAAGACGCAGATCACCGGTGTCGAGGCGCGCATCGCAGAGCGCCAAGTAATGCACCAGGATCTTTATGAGAAACTCACTGCCGGAGACTGGTGGGATGGGGCACTTGTTAAGGTGTTTGTTGATGATGGTGTGACGAATTCAGTCAAGAGTATTTTTGATTCTTGGAATAGGTGCAGAACACGACTCCTCCATGAGGAGAGTGAGGCTAAAATCAGGTTCCCAACTCCAACTCCTCACTGGCTGCACGAACTCAGGGACATGACCCAGTTCGATGTACTGGATAAGGGATCGAAGGAAGGCGTGACGTGGAACCAGTGAACATTCTATGAGCACGAAGGAGAGAAGTTTGAAACATCGCAATAGTATATTCGACGTGTCATGAAAACCCAGGCTATCCCTTTCGCAAGCAAGGCCCCAAGCATCCGAAACCCGGCAAGGTGTGCTTGAAAAGCAAAGCACCGATATGAACGGGAGAATCCCGAAGCAACCTCGCTCCTTGACTTGACTCCAAGGGGGCTTGTGCATGCGGCTCTCGAGAGGCGCTGGGTACATTGAGCATCATCGGGAAGACGAACGCGATAATATCTGTGATTCAGAGGATGCTCACGTCCTTCGATGACACCGAGTCACAACGTTTTGGCGTTGATTGCGCCTTCATCAAGAGTATCAGGCTTCGTCGGCACCCCTGTAACAAACTCATGTCAAGGCATGAGCACTCGTCATCAAGGATCGGCCTAGCTATAGTACGTTCGCCATCCGGATCTGCTTCTCTAGCAAGTCTGACAGATTGCTGGTTCTGCATATCATCTAAGAGAGAAACGTCATCACAAAGTTTTCTTGAGCAACGAAGAGCGGTTGTGTTTACCGCTCATGGGTATCATAGTCAAAATGATCGTGTTGGGTCGACTTATGGCCTTGACAGCAATTCCTTGCACCAAGTCAATGACTTCTTGTTCCTCGTTTTGGATCAACCCTGCGACGCCAATTAGCACGGAACTGCGCGTCAATTAGCCACCCACGAACCTGGCAAATCTACGAAGGAAAGGTTGATGACATCGGGATCCTCGATGGAAATAGCGACGACGTTTCTCGAGAACTTGAGAGAGCTAGTAGAGTGGATGAACGAGAGGTCAACGTCATCCCCAAGTATTGTCTGGGTCCGGAGAAGACCGTTCAAGGCCTGACGCGCTAGATGTTTCAACCTTCGCCTCTGGGTCGGGTTCGGGAGGTCCAGTATCGGTTGTTTTGCTTTTGTTGAACCGAAAGCCGTTCGTTAGCAGTACTGCTGGTGCGACGGAGGAATGGAAAAATACCAGGGTGCCGCAGACACGGCGTATATACCCTGGGGGTGGGATGTAAGAGTCCGAGTCCTTGGTGCGATCATGCTATACACGAGGTACGGAAAGATATCGTACATGTTGGTCCGATTTGAATCCCAAGACGTCCATAATGCGACTTGAATCAAAGCCTCGGTACACTTCACACGTGCGCGTTCAACGTCTACAAATGCATTGGAACACAACATGACGATTGGATTCACAGAACAACAATCACGATATCGTACAAGAACCGTACAACTTGAAGAGAAACATTTGGCGAGAGGCATGGTAGTCGTACAGAGACGGATGCAAGTACAAGTCGTGGATCATTTGAAAAGTCCCCTCAAGGCCTTTCCCGGAGCCATGAGAGTATGAACGTCCCCTTTGAGCCGAGTGCCAAGCGCCGACGCAAGGGTATTCTCGATCTCCACAACATCTGCCTTCCCCCCGTTTTCTGCAGCGTGCAAGTGCGGGACGGTATATTGCATGGTCTTTTTGCTGAGGATGGTAAAGCTATTACATAAGATTCATGAGTGACTGATCGCCGAGAGTGAAAACCGACACTTACTGGTCTGCTCCCTTGATGACTCCAAGGTAAGTACAGTATTTTGGGTCCCATTTCGCACTGGAGACGTTGATCACGCAATCCGTGGCTCCGTGGCGGATTGTAAACGGCCAGACGGCACTGTATCGAAATGAACAGAATGCCAATGACACGATTTTTAACTTACGCAAATAAGAATGTCCCGACGGTGCAGTCACCCGCCCAAGTGAAATACTTCACATCGGGGTTCACCCTTGCCCTTTCACTGAATTGAGTCACTTCGGCAGGCTTCATGTCAATGAGGGCCGGCGCCGCTACTCCCAAAATCTTGACGAGAGCATCGACGAAAGCTGAAATCGTGTCATGGAACTTCCATAGAAGAGAAGATGGCGATACGAACCAGACGTCTCGAGAGCCTTGATGCCATAATGAGGCGTGCCCTGTGTGAGCGATGTCAGAATAGAATAAATGCGATGTTGAAATGCGCCTCACGAAAGTTGTCACCGTGAGAACTTTGAACTTGAGCTCGCCAGTTCCAGATCTCGCAGCAATATCTCGAGCGTTCAAGCCGCCCTACAAGTTGAACGTCAGCTCACTACACCGACAACCGGAAATAAAACTGAACGAACCATGGAGTGGGCGATCAGGTGGACAGTCTTGCCAGGGAATTTCGCAGTGATGGCGCTTATAGCTGAATCCGTCCGCTTTGCGAGAGTTCCGAGCGGTGGAATCTGTAAGGTTAGGATGTCCGCCTTTGGCACACCGGCCACTTCGCGCAAGACTTCTTCAACGGCCGTCCAACTTCCGGACAAACCCGGGATGTCGGAAAAACCGTGGATGAGGACGACCGGGTTTTTGATTTCACGCGCTGAGGACGTATAATTAGGAAAGAACCTGGACAAGTGGAGCAGAGAAGCGTACACATTGGATGGGGTGAACAGAGAAAGGTAAGTGTTGGACTGTAGGCTGTAGTGAATGTGAGATGATTTCTGACCAGCAACCCAACAGCTTATATACGGTGAAGGTCGCGAACACCCAGTCCATCCCAGGTCAGCAAAGGGGTCCTTCAGCATGAGGCGTTGGACGTGTATCTCAATATCCCTCAATAGGCATCTCAAACCCTAGGCTGTCTTCGAGATGACTGGACGATACGCAGAAACTGTTATTTATTTCCTCGAAAGTATCATCTTCTGGAAGGTAATAACGGCGTCAGTTGTGAAGGCTTGTGGAGACGCAACAGACACCGGCATACTCCGATCCGAAATGACTGGATCAAATTTCGGTCGTTTTCGTTGGTGGGACCCATGCCCCGACTCGGATCCGTCAGTGCTTCAGCATAGTCTCCGTATGCAAACCTTGTATTGATATGGCGATCGATATGCGACATCAGTTCGTCTCGAAGGGCTGGCAAGGCTTTGGCGCTTTCCCAATTTTGATTACGGACACAAGTCACAGTCGAGGCTCGAGCACTCCCAATGCACCCCGACGAGGCGGATCGATCTTGCTCAACGTATGATTATATACACCGCGTGTAAAATCGCGGCGTACAGACTCTTAGAAAGGGACCTCAAAGCAATCGCCCATGCATTATGCGCCCCAAACTCACCTATAGTGGACGTTCCCATCGAATTTGAACTTGAATGAAGTGAGCCCAGCTCCGATCTGTCAGAGTGCCTCTCACCTCCAACGATATTTTTTTCGCGGCAGAATTCACATCGGCACCTTTCCGTGATTGCCCGGATTGGTTTCGTGATTCCTCTAACTTGAATTCAGAGCTCGATCGCTCTCCGGCCAAATCCTGGACGCCAAAGTACTACTAGGAGGAAGATTTCATATCGAAAAGGAGGACCCCGTGCTAGCGCCCACGACTCAACATCTTTATTCTTCCCCCCCATCCCCACTACCCTAGTTCTTCGAAAATTCCATTACGACTTACCCCTTTTTGGATTACACCTTCCGTTGGTGTACTCATCGAAGGTACGAGATCTTAGTATGTATGGGAATTGTATGGGTCGTTCATGCTTGAATTCCTGGCGTAGCTACCCCGGGCTACTCCGCAATACGCCCCGCACGGTGACATTTGTCGGCACCACATAGCTAGACAGCTATCGAACTGGAAGCCTGGCTCGAGGCCATGTGAAGACATCGATGAACTTTCCTGACAATACTGAAGGGAGGCCATGGCCTGAACTTGTTTTCTTCGTTGGCTTTTTATAATACTATGCTATCTCTAGTCATGTGTTTACCTTATGATTCTTAAAGGGAATATTTGGAACAATGTCCGTAGGGATAGGACGAAGTGGTCGAGTTGTCAGTTATTCGAGTCGTGAACTGACCTTGGCCTTCCACTGCCAACCAGGTAGCTAAATCACCGCTTCCCAACTCAGGCTCCCGAGAGGCGAATTCAACCCACCGACTCTGGGTCATTCAATTAACATCACCTATCACCTCCGACTCGTCCTCTCTAACGGGGCCTATACCTGCGTCACCAGACTGCTTGTCGATATTAGGTACGTCCCAACTTGTTCTTATTCACAATCTTCCACCCATCGTGCTCGATTAGTGTCGAAGTACTTACTGACATGTCACAAGCGCTCCAGCTATCAAACGCCCACACTTGCAAGGGAAATGATTGGCGCTGGGTCGGAGCCTCGAGTACCATACCGAGAGCGCCCCAAATCTGCGCTGCAGTCAAGATAGGCACATCGACTCGGATTCTAAACAGGGAGGCCAGTCATCGAGACCAGTCATCGAGGCCCTGTACTCGGATGCCTATGCGTAGTTGGTCCATTCGTTATGCACGTTGTACTGTGACATCCGAATTTCATCACGGAAGATCGCGTCCTCCTATCACCCTACTGGCAAACCCCGAATACAAGTTGTACAGCACCCGGGACCCTACTTGACTCGGACCATCACTGCTGTTTCTGGTAAGTCCCATGATGGATATGCTACCGAGCGCTGATCGAACAACTTTGACTGGCGCTGGGCATAAAGACGCTGGGCAAATTCAATTCTAGGTACCGCAACTCTGCAGCTCCACTTCTGGCCTGCAGGCAAGCAACGTGATACCATCGATAAGCAAGTAGTGTCGATGATCCATCATTTACTGCCAGCTGGCGAATGTTCCAAGTCACATCAGGAAAATCCACTGCAGAATCAAGCAACTACTGTACTAATACGACCGTTCGTAGGTTCGTAAGCCCTTGTGACCCGTGACGTAGGTTCTTTGGGGGTCTCGTGTGATGTTCACCCAGTTGACTGATAGTCCTTGTTTCCTGCTGCGACCACGATGGCGACGCGTCTCACATAGCACTGGTGGGCAGCGAGTAAAGACGCATTGACCAACAGCCTGAGGTAAAGTCGTACAACACACTATGAAGCTGACAATGTATTTATCAAGATTTCTTCATTAACATAAATCTTACTTGCTTTTGCAGCGATGACGATGACGCCGACCCGTCACGGTGCACCTCACGCACCCCCACGATATATCGTGCACATGCAACTTCCACGGCTGCGACGATGCTAACGACGAGGACTCGTGCTGCATCATGTGCCTGTAAAACGCATACCTGGGGTAACTTAGGTAAGTAACTTGTTGAAATTACTTTACGAACACACTCGTGCAACTACGACGACGACCCTCGCACCCCAACGCACCACACAGCCACGACGAGTTGCCCGCATAACCACGAAAACTAGGCATGTAACTCATAACGCCAACCGCTCACGTGTACGCAACGCCATACCAGCCTTTTATCCAGTCATGATGACACGACAATCACTCTCACTGAGCATCTAGACGGGAAGTGTTCAATCGTGTGACAGTAAAGTGTAGTGCAAGACGATGCACAAGACATCCTGGCGAAGTACCACTGGTTGACATGTGGCCTGGAAACGGGAGGCCCGCACCAACACGCACGACGCAATATGTACAGTACGGAGATTACAGTAAACCACGCTAACGCTTTGTATTCCGTGCGCGGACCTATGCACTGTGCAGAGTTTTCGTATTGTTGATTAGTAGTTCATGAGCAGCTCGTAATCCGGACTAGGGTCTATGAATACATAAAACACGGCAGCCCAACAAATCTCTAGTTCAGACCATAGTCGCTTTCCTTCCACGTACTCCCCGACTCTCTCCACATTTTCACAAACGGTCCGTCGATCTCCACGAGGTGTGGAATGCACAGCGCCAACGGCATCAAGATCGCCATCGCCGTATCTGGCCTCAAGCACGTGCGATCAATCCCGAAGGACCTCAGGGTCCACCTCGAATACGATCGCGTCTTCATCTCGAGAAGAAATGGCTCAACGACCTACGATACCAGCGACAAAGGACACATCAGATCGGACAAAAAGAAGGGACGATGAAACACAGGACTGTACCTCGTGCGTCAAATCTCCCGAGCCAGCTCTACTACCCTCACCCGTCGACGTCAGGACATCTGCGCCGTCGTTGGTTCTCAAATCGGCAAAGTGGACTTTCAGTCTGTCAAGTTGCGGGAGTTTCTCCGCCAACATGTCCAGCAGCTGAGGACTCAAGAACTGGACGGTTACAGTCAGGCTCTTCAGTCTTCCCCCCTCCGTATCCTCCGATGGTCCCCGCCCAAGAATATCCAGCAGCGTACCGAGGTCGTGAAGGGTAAATGAACAATGCATCAAGTCGAGACTGGTCAGGGTACTCCCAGAATGCTGGACGTAGGCGCGGGCGGCATCCAGACCTTGATTTGATGTCAATTCTTGGCCATTCGGAGACGATGAACCATCTAGGATGTTGAGAGATTCGAGGTGAGGCAATACTGGGAACAAGGGGTCGAGATCATCCACTGATTGGGACGCAAAGGGTGACAGCCTTGTGTGTTGCAGACGGAGGTGTTTGAGCGTATCTGCGTGTTGATTAAGGAACTGCACGATGTTTGAGCTAGGCGAGGCAGGAGGTTCCGAATGAAAGAGCGAAAAGCTCTCAAGTTTTGGAAAGGTTGCCTTGCCTCCCTGACGAAGAAAACTCTGCAACAGTCGCGAGGGTTCGTCGGAGGTGCCGTGGAATGAGATGTTCAGAGTGGTAAGTGTGGAAGCAATAGCCTGGAAGAATGTCGAAGCAGCTTCAGCGTCGGCGCTACAGTCATCCTGAGGAGCAAAGGTGAGGGTAACCTCCTCCAATGACGTGAGCAAGGAAGCGTTCGGTGGAAAAAGAGCGTTGAAGTTGGCGGACGTGGCGATGAGGGCGAGTGTTCGGAGGTTTGCAGCGCAGGCAGTATAGGCATGCACGAGGAGGGGACCTGGTTGAATCTGAGAGGAAAGACCAGTTTCCTGAACAATGATGAGAGATGAAATGTTCGGAAAGTTGACGAGCGTGGTTTCCATCAACGCGTTGCACCTCTTGGTGTCGGATATTCTGCATACAATGGGGTCGATGAACCGACCGAGGTCGAAGGGCAGGTACCATGCTACCGTCGTCCGTAAGGTGACTTCCTCCGAAGGATCCAAATGCATGTTGGACTCGAGCCAGTCAGAGGATAAAGTGAGTCGCTGGACGCGATGGGCGATGTGGGGCTGACTAGGGACAAACCGTAATTATGAGTTGCAAGCGCCCAGGAAAGAAAAGAGGGTTCATTCTTACTTGAGGTGCTTAAGCTGCTTGGTAGTCGCTGTAGTCCAGCGTATAGCAAGATTGATGTCGCTGTACCTATCATTGAGTGCCAGATCCAGAAATACTGGGTTCACGGGGTAGAGGTCTCGGCGGATGCTCGACGGGATAAACCATGCCGTCCTCAGCCAGAGTTCTGGAGGAATAGTTGGAATCATGGCGGGAATGTTGAACGCAGGCTCCCACAAGCTTTATCAAAGAACACCGGATTTATGACGTAATAGCTTCCCCAATGGTGACGGTAACGTTTGGACCAATGATTCCAACAAGCTTCAGATATTGGAGTACCAGTGCAAGTAAGTGTGCTGTATAAGGCTCCCTGCAATCCATCGCTGTCTTGAGATTTGATGCGGACAGAGAGGGCAATGCCAAGTCAAGCCCCCAGGAAGGCTTCCAGAGGGCAAGCGGTGGCTGATGCGGCCTTTCAAGGTCTGGTTGAGCATGTGCCGCATTGTGTCGATAGAGTTCACAGTAGTTTTGTTCTACATGTGTGTGGTTGGGGACGAACGAATCATCGGCATGGATTGATGCCCACCATGTGGTTCAGTACTGAGTAGAAAGTACTGTTTTCGGGCCGTTCTGCCGGTCAGCAAAATCGCCACATTTGCCACTCTGGCAAAACTCTGCGACTGTTTTTTGACACGACGGTATACTACGAACACAGTCCAAGACCACCCGCCCACATCGGATCGCTGGCATCCCACCCTCGGGCCTCCGGCACCTTGTCCCCATGTTCAACAACTACAACCTTGTCTTCGGTTCTGCTGGCACGCTCACACTCGTAGTATCGCGGTGTGGTGTTGTCGTGGTGTCGTACAATATGATGCGTCATCCTCCTATGCAACCGTTCCTTCCAAGATTGGTATGCACATCCAAGGCAGGAGTGCGAGCCGTTCACACTCCTTCAATTTGCTCAGAGATCCTCGATCCCCCCCCAGGATTCAACGCGAGGATAGAACCCCGCGGCACCCCAATCAAGTAACCAAAGCGCGCCGTCGTCATCCAGTAGAATGTCCGTCTCCTGAGCTCGCCATTCACTAAGCCGCCGACACGGTTCGAAGTCAGAGAACGAAGCTGGTTGACGTAAACTCGCAAGGTGCAAGCGATACGAAACCTCGATGCGATCTGTGAGCACGAACTCCATGCTTGATTTTTCGCAGGAAGTTGGAGGCTTGGCAATGAAGCAAGGCGGGATGAAATGGACACCGGGGCTTTCCCCGGGATGTGTACCCAAGCGTTGCACAAGCCTCGGCGCCAACTCTTCGTCGCAAGGTTTGTGGAATAGGCTCAGGAGTTCGTCGGTATCTTTGATCGATGGAGAAGACGGGGTGTCCTACGAGAGTTGAGCATGGACCCGGACCTGCTTGTCGAGTCACTGTTCCTCCCTCAACAGTAATTACCGTAACAAAGGAGCTACGATGGCCACGATGCATTTACACAATTACTACCTTGAAATCAACCCTTACGATGGGTGTAGCGCTGAGTCCCAGCGACAGACTGCCTAATTATGCCTGCTTCCCCGCACACGCTAGTCCTTCTTCAGGCCTTCAGGTCTTATGACCACCCATTAAGTACTTACATGTCACTGGGCCGCACCACTTCTCCACGCTTTCACGCGTTGAGTATATTATCCTTGTCCTCCCCCGCCCTTTTCACCTCCTCTGACATTGCTGATCTTTTCCATCTGGTATAGAGCGATCTTGACCTTGAATGATGGATAAACATATGTTTGAGTCTGGAAGACTCGGTGCTCGCTTCTCTCAGAGTAACGGTAGCGCAGAACCCAGCTCTACGTCTGTATGTTTCTATCTATCGCCCTTCCCGAACGTCCTTCTGCCGACTTAACTCCTAACTGACCTAGCCACGCGCCAACGAAAACAGCGTACATAGTCCACCCTTCCCCATCCACCAATATCGCTCTCATATCTGGAGGTGGCGCTAGCCATGAACCAGCCCATGCCGGCTACACAGAGCACGGCATGTTAACCTCTTCGGTTTCTGGTGACATTTTTGCCAGCCCAAGTGCAAAGCAGATCTTAGCAGCCATAGAACTCGCAGCATTCTCCGGGTTAGAAATCCCAAACCATGATCATCGGATGGAGAGAGTCAAAGGGAGAGACATTTTGATCGTGATCAATAACTATACAGGGGACAGACTTAACTTTGGGCTTGCGATCGAACAAGCGCAAGAAAAGTATCCAGAATTGAATATTATGTCGGTGCTTAATGCGGATGACGTCTCGCTTCTTCCTCAAACTAGAGGGGGGGAAGGAGAGGGTGGTATGGTGGGTCCGAGGGGAAATATATTGGTGTGCAAGGTGCTGGGTGCTGGGTGCATATACAGCGTTCGGAGCGAGGGGTGGTGAGTTTATACTCTACATATACCTATCCCACTCCTTGATCACAACCGACGCTTTCTAGTTTCAACACCGCCAACTTATCCCCGTCCCACGCTTGACCGCACGAAGCTCCTCGGCGATGCACTCGTTGCGCATCTTCGGAGCTTGGGCGCTACGTTGGGTCATTGTCACGTCCCTGGTCGGGAACCTCAGTCGGGTATGTTTGTCGCAACCTCTCGTCAATCAGTAGCTGGAGGCATTCATTCGCTGATTGCAACAATGGCTCCCTAGCCTTTGAATTGATCCCCCCTTCACAGATTGAACTTGGCCTCGGACTTCATAACGAACCAGGCGTCCGTCGCGTACCACTGCATGGCTTGTGAGTGAGATGGTGCGCGTTGTCAGAGGGAGTGGAGGAGGTTGGGGCGGGGCTGATATTTATATAGGTGCGTTAGTTCATGTGCGGGTGCTAAAGGGTACTAATGGAACGAGGTACAGACAAGAGAAAACAATACGATGCCAACGGGACCTGGCTCCGGCCTGGGGACGAGACTGCTGTTCATCAATAACCTAGGAGGCGTTTCGACGCTTGAGATGGGTGCTGTTGTTGAGCTTGTCAGGAAAGAGCTTGGTAAGTCATTCGCCTTCTACGCTTTTCGGCGCACGTAGTATCTGTCATATGACAGGTTCATTTATGTATGCTAACCATGCTTGTTCCTAATATCGAATATGCGACCCGACACTGATACTCCATGCGCCACACTAAATAGCTTCGCATGGGATGGTGCCAGCGCGGATCTATAGCGCACCGTATATGACCTCCCTCAATGCTCCCGGTTTCTCCATCTCACTCGTTAATGTGACGAGGGTATAGGAGATTATCAACTGTACGTGAACGTGCTTTTCTGTTACGCTCACCCTTGTATTGTCACTGACACGCAATGCTCCAGCCAACTCTCCGACTGACCCAATCGACCTCCTTGCGCTCATCGACGCCCCGACCGAGGCAATCTCTTGGGTTGGGTTACGGTCGTGGCCTACGCGGGGATCTGGGGACGTCAGGAGTGCAGATGGTGAAGAGACGGAGGCCGAGGAGACTCTCCTATCTATTCGTACTTCTTTCTCGCCTGCTGCGTCTGCGACCTCTTCTCTCCATGCGGGAGCAAGTCAGGGTCACGGAGGATTCGCGTGGACTGATCTCGGGTTTTCAGCAGAGGAGATAGAGAGAGGTGTTAGAGGCGCATGTGAGAGCGTGTTTGCTGCCGAAGCGGATATGACGAGGTTCGATACCGTCGTTGGTGATGGTGATTGTGGAGAGACGTTCGTTGGAGGTGGGAGAGGTGGGTCCCTTTCACTTTCGAGCTCAAGGGTCATCGACATCTGCTGCGGCGGGTGGCGAGAATGGACTCTGATGCTAGTTGTCAAGACCACGATCTGACCTTCAATCCGTTTGATAGCGATCCTCGTGGCTTTAGACAGTCACACACTTAATCCTCAAACTATGGGTCCTGCCTTGTTCGTGTCGAAGGTGGGGGAGATATTGGAGGGGTGTATGGGCGGGACCATTGGGGAATGTAAGTCCATTCTACCTCAGCCCTCTACGTCAGCTGTCTCTCTTCCCCTTCGTCGATACTGACTCACCTTCCACGAATGCATACAGTGTTCGCCATATTCTTTACCGCGTGGTCAATCGCTCTTCGCCGTTCCACGCATGCTCCACTTAACGAAGCCCTGGTCGCTCTGGGGAAACACACACCCGCTCGTCCAGGTGATCGGACGGTCGTAGATGCGCTCGCCTCGCTTTGTGAAATCATGCTATCACGGGCTTCCTCGTCGACCACGACTCTGACCACAGCAGACCTCGAAGAAGCGGCTGAGGCGACGAAGAGGGGGGCGGAGAGTACAAGAGGGATGAGGGCGAGGCTTGGGAGGGCGTCGTATGTTAC
>KN819363.1:84896-106341 GCA_000827475.1 Paxillus involutus ATCC 200175
CCCGTTCGAGAGGCATGTGATCCGATACATGGGCGAATACTGGGCAGGACACTATGCATGAAGGACAGGAGAGAGAGAGAGAGAGAGAAGGTATACTACTTACTGGCCGGATGAGGCGGGCCTCCCAGCCCAGTCCAGAAGTCCAGCCCCACTGGCAAGAATAAGAAGGGGAAGAATTCTAAATCAACATTGTCACGGATTGTTGTGCAAGACTGTTGAAGCATGCAGGGACATAGCGAGAGGAACTCTCTACTCACCTGTGCTGAGGGGATTACTTGCTGGTAAGCAGGTAGTGGTTGGAGTATAAGAAACGATCTATTGAGCACTATTACAGTGCTGGGTTTATATACTGGATACAAGCATGACAAGTCACTGATGTGACTGTTGATGTGACTCAGAGTCCTTATCTAACTACTTATCTAAGATAGTAACACGCTGTAATGAATGCTGTACATGCTGCTATAAGCGCAAGTTCAACACTCCCCCTCGCTAAGCATCACCTAATTGTGTGCGAGCGTAGATGGCGCATTTAGCTGCCATGTGTATCCTGATAAAATTCAAGGCCTAGTTGGGCTCTGAACTGTTCGAATTTGACATGTCCCAAGTTCTTTGTGAACATGTCTGCAGGGTTAGCTGCTCCATCAATAAAGTATATCTCGACCTTCTTCTGGGAGATTACTTCATGTACATGTGGTAGTGGATGTCAACGTGCTTGGAGCACTTTTCTGTGATAGGGTTTGTAGCCATAAAGATGGATCCCTGATTATCACCACAGATTAGGATTGGTTTGAGGTTGTAGCTGAGCTCACTTAGTAAGTAGCATATCCAGACTACTTGGCGACTGCAATCACTGAGTGCCATGTATTCAGCCTCTGTTGAGGAAAGAGCAACTGTTTTTTGGGTGTGAGATGCCCAGCTGAAAATGCCATCTGCAATCTTCATGAAGTATCCTGTTTGCGATCAGCGGGAAGTGGGGTCAGATGCCCAGTCTGAGTCTGTGCAAGCCATAAGGCCGAGACCAGATCCACCATTGAACACGAGGGAATAATTCTTGGTTCCAATGAGATAGCGACAGATATGTAGTGCTTTGTTCAGGTGGTCTTCTGAGGGGTTGGCTGCATGTCTAGAAAGCACGGTCATAGCATATGCGATGTCAGGATGAGTTCCAAGCATGATGTAGAGCAAGGAGCCAATGACAGTTTGGAAACAACTGCGCAAGTTAGGATCTGCAGCAGATTCATTTGGTAAAGCATAGTAGCCTTGGGGAAGAGGAGTGGGTGTGGATTTCGCATTCTGCATACTGCATCTTTTGAGGACAGTTTCCAGATAAGCGCATTGATCTAGGTAGATCTTGCTGCCTTTGCGCTGAATGCGCATGCGAAGGAATTCCTTGGGAACTCCAAGATCTCTGCATTCCCATTTCTTCATGAACATAGCTTTCATTTCATCAACAATGGCTTTGTTAGAGCCACAGAAGAGGGTGTCATCTACATAGATGATGGCTATGACAACATTGGAGCCTTTCTTCTTGTAGAGAAATATGCCAGCATCAGACTTTAGGTGTTTGAAACCTAGTTCTTCCATGGAATCATTGAGGGCTTTCCACCAGGCTAAACCAGCCTGCTTCAAGCCATAGAGGGCATGTAGTAAACGGAGCACTTTATGCTCTTGCCCTTTTTCAGCGAAGCCTTCAGGTTGTTCCATGTAGATCTCTTTGTCGAGCTTGCCATACAAGTAGGCACTACGGACCTCGAGGCCGGAGATGTACCAGTTTTCTAGTGCAGCTAGTGCAAGCATTAAGTGCACTGTTTCAAAGTGCACTACTGGCGAGAATATTTGGTCGAAATCAATCCCTTCGACTTGGGAGAAGCCTTTGGTGACCAGCCTGGCTTTCTTGTGACCATCAGTCTTGTGGTCAAATACCCATCGATTTTTAATGACCTTGCGATGGGAAGGTTGGTCTACTAGGTCATATACACGGCGCTTCTTGAGTATATCAAGTTCTTCTTGACAAGCTGCCTTCCACTGAGAACGTTCAGCCGGAGGTAGGCGATCAATATCTCTGTAGGACCATTCTCTAGGCGGCTTTTCAGTGCTAGAGGCGTAAGAAATGGCTTTTGTTAACAGAAAGCTGGTAGGGACTGCTCCCCCTTCATGACATATCTGTTCCACATCTAGTTCACTCTTGCCTTGAGGTGGAGGTGGTGGTGCAGTTGAGTCAGGAACATGACCAGGAGGGTCTTGGCGCCGCGAGCTGCCTGATCCCTCAACCATTTTCTTCCAAGTATGAGGATTTTCCACATCTCTAAACTGATCAACGGGGTGTCGGTTTTCTCCATAGACATTTCCAGGACACTTAGGAGCGTGTCTTTCGTGCTGAGAGCAGCGAGGACCTGGGGGAATCTGAGGAGGACGTGGTGCTCTAGGAGGGGTCCTAGGATCTGGTACAGGAGAAGGTACATGAGGAGGTGTAGGAGGAGGAGGTGGAGCACGAGGTCCAGCATCCTTATCCTTATCTCGGTGATATGAGCCGACAATATCATCGATAATGTTGTCACCAAGATCTTTGCCAGTCGCATTCGGAGGAGCAGTCAGGCGGAGTTGCTTTTCGCGATGTGGCTGACTCTTTGGGGCAGAGCAGCGTGGAAAAGACTTCTCATCAAAGAGAGCATGTGCAGAAGTGAATAGCACATTGTTTGGGGGGCACATAAACAAATAGTTACGCTCATTGCCAGGGGCAGACCCAAGATAAACCATAAGCTCAGATTTGGCAGCCAGTTTATTGGCGTGCATGTCAGGGTGAAGCCAGACGTAAGCTCTGCATCCAAAGACGCGGAAGTGACTGATGTCGGGTTGTTTTCCATTCAGGAGCTCGAAAGGGGTTTGCCAGTTTAGGCGGTCCATAGGTGATCTGTTGTAAACATGAGTCGCTTGTTGGGTAGTGAATTCCCACCAACATTGAGGTATGCAAGCCTCATGGTGCATTGCCTCTGCTTTGTCCATAAGAGTGCGCATATAGCGCTCAGAGCGGCCATTCTGCTTAGGAGTATGTGGGGCACTCTGATAGACCTGAATCCCTTCATCTTTGAGCATATTGTCAAAAGCTTTAGACTTGTACTCTCCCCCTGCATCTGACATCCATCCTTTGAATTGAGTGCTGTGTTGAACACTAGCAAGCTTCATGAAATGTTTGGTGGTCGTTAATGCTGCATTTTTAGTGCACAAGGCAGTTATCCACATAAAGGATGTGAAATCATCTAAAAAGGCGATCAGATACTGGTACTTGTGGTATGAATCCACAGGGAAAGACTTGAGGTCGGAGTGGACAAGTTCGAAGGGGTGTGTAGCACACTTAGGGTTTTCAGGGAAAGCTCAATTGGGCATTTTGCCAAGAGCACATCCAGGACATATCGGGTTTCAGTAGGAAAATTGATGGTAGGGAAGTTCTGAGTATGTTTTCGCGCATGTCACAGCACTTCCTTAGAAGGGTGCGCAAAGCAGTGGTGTATAAGCTCATAATCAACGGGATTTATACTTGTCTTGAGTTTCTCTGTCCATGAGTATGACTCCAGGATGTAGATGGTATCTCCAGGAATTCTGGGATGGAAGATCAAGTAGGGGTTTCCTGTATCTGTGTAGATGGTGATATGCTGCGAGTTACTGCACACAGTCAACTTATCTCTTAGGAATGAACCCATGGAGAGTAACTGATGATTGAGTTGAGGCATATAGAGAACGGGGTGAAGTCTTGCGACGATGGCATATCCCTGTTCATCTTTATATCTGATGATGACGGTGCCTTTGCCTTTAATAGTGGCAACACCATTTGTGGTGTAGGCAGTCATTTTAGTCTCCAAAGGAGAGTACTCAGAGAAATCATCAAGACTCATTGTAAAGTGCTCTGAGGCACCTGAGTCAAGCATCCATATGGGCAATGATTGGTCTGGTCTTTTGCCCTTACATCTCGCTGTCTTCTTCCTTAGTGGGGATGAGTGAAAAGTCTAATAGGAGACTAGCAGCTGGGTCCTAGACGATCCTATCTTCCACAGGTCACGGTCAGCAGTTCGTTAAAACAACAACACAAAACTTACAAAACTAAAACTACGAAAGGCTGATAATGTGGGTGTTCGTTGCAAGGTGATGGTATTTGCGCTGCTAAATGCTTCACAAATATCTCTCAGATGGTTGGGTTCAACAGGTAGCGAAGGCTTCTAAAGCTTTGCTAGAGAACGAATGGATGGTTTCCTTGACACGTAACGGTATACAGAGTCTTGGAAAAGTGGTGATAGACGGGTTCTATCTTGAAACAGGGATGGGTTAAAGACTTTGTGGACAAGAAATGGGCTCCTTAGACGCAGTCTACAGCCTACTAACTTCATTCCTTTGACTGGCTTAGTGTTGACTATCGAACTGCTTGACCTATAGCACTCTCTGGCTAATATTGGGTCACTGAGCAGCTAGTACGAGCGATTACAGTGCTTAGGTGTTATGCAGCGCTTAGTAGCTTAGTTCAGGTTGATTAGGACTGGTAGGGACTAACAATATAAAACCATAGTCTAGTTCTTAGTTGCACTTAGAGGGGGACTTGCAAAGTCACACTCAGACAGGGATAATTTATAGTATAACTGGGGAATATTATTTTTGAACTGCCAAATTGGTACCCTTTATATACTACTTGGAGGTGGCTATGCTGCCTAATCCGGTCAGGGGTATAATTTGGCTATATCTAGCTATGTACCTTGATAAAACCATTTAAAGGTGCTCTGGTACCTTCATAATACTACTTAGAGGCGTGCTGTGTGGTACTGGGGCAGGCTGTGCTTCCATATAGGACAGTGCCAAGCCTTTGCTGAATAATGCCAAGCAGGTTGAGTCAGAGTGAGTCAGAGTGAGTCAGAGTGAGTCAGATGGTAACAGGTGGCTGTTTGGCAGCTGGCAGCTGTCAGAGCTGTCATTCTGGACAGGTACTGCTGTCCCTGGCAGGCACATCTGTCAGATGTCAGGTCCCTGTGGCTGTGAAGGGCCTGTCAATGTTGACATCATGTTTAAGTAAGCCTCAAGACTGTATATGGAAGAGTAAAATATTAAAATGCTAGATAAGTGACATTGTTGGGTAGTAACTCAATAGGAGGTCCTAAATAACCAAGAAAAATATGGTTATGTGCGAAATGACGATCTCTTTCCAGTGGTGAAGGTTATAGAGCTGGCAAGTTGCATACTAAGAAGTTATAAGGGAAATACATCCTATGCTCTTGGCGTTTCCGCTTTAAGTGATGGTTTGCTCTGGGGTATATACGTATGGGATGTACTAATACATGGTACAAGTTATAGGGCTAGCACATTGCATGCTATGAAGTTATAATGAAAATACACCATACACTTCTGGTGTTTCTGCTTGGAGTGATGCTCTGCTCTGGTGTACAAGTGTATAGGTTGGTACTAGTGTATCATGACCATACACGAACACAGTTCTGTGTATGTCATTGCGCAAGCAGAGAACGAAATCAAGTGCACACAATTTTCATTGGGACAAGGTTCTACAGACATACTACTCATCGCTATTCTAATGTGTGCATTGAAGCAAGCACCAGCACTGAAGTAAGCATATTGCTTTTGCAGCAAGGAAAAGGGGACTTGCCATTGATATTCAACAACATTCTCCCCTTCATCGGCCTGGTCGTCAATGTACATGTTGTAGATGTCATCTTCAATGTAATCACTGCCCAGAGAGACGGTGTCATCATCATAGGCAGGGGCAGCAGCAGAGAGGCGGTCCTCAAGGCAAAGATGCTTGGGAGCGGGCTCAACTTCAAAAGAAGGAGCAATGAAAGAGGCGGCTATCTTATTGAGAGCATGAATGGTCTCGAAAGAGGGTTCTATGCCAAGAACGTGTGCGAGATCAAAAGCTTTTTGGGTATTGTCCCATGCAGGTGGGCCAAAGAATTGGGCGCCAGGCATATGAGCGAGGCGGCAAGGGTTGATGATGGAAGGAGTGTTGATAATGGTAGGAAAAGCGAGGTCGACAGTGGAGGCAAGGTGAGCGTGGTCATGGTTGTTCTGGTGACGATTCTTGCCACCACAAGTTCCACAACGCTTGTTCTTCCCCTTGTTCTGAGCAGGCACTCCAGCATTGTTGCCTCCACCTTGCTTGGGTGGTTGCTGCTGATGCTGCTGCTGCTGGTTGAACTTAGGGTCAGGCTGTTTGCGCTTCACAGCACTCAGCTTCTGGACCTCCTTGTGCTTACCACGGCTATTGTCAGCCTGTTCCCAGCAGAGGATGGCGGCTTTTTCAATGCCAGCGGGGTTTAAGGTTTCCTTGTCCATTGAGACAATCTGCGCAATGGAGTTCATCGACGATGGGAGTTTGGAGAGCAAGATCATTGTTTGGACCTTGGTAGGGATTTTGAAATTGGCCTTCTTGAGGTGAGTGAAGTGGGCGTTGATTTTGTTGAATGCAGAAGCGGGGTGTTGGTTGGAAGGGATGGGGGTGTCCAACATTGCTTTGAATTCACCATAAGTGGCAGAGACGCCTTGGGTGCCATACTCTGTGGAGAGTGCATCCCAGAGGGCTTTTGCAGTGAGGAGAGCGTCGTGCTTGACGCGGATGTTTTCCTGAACATGAAGGATGAGGTATCCTAACACTTTGGTGTCGTCCTGTTTCCAGGAGTAGATGTTGTTGGTGTTGTTGGAGTTGTCATCATAAGTGGTAGGAGAGGGGTACGTCTCGGTGAGGACGTGGGAGACACCTTGAGCCATAAGGAAACCTTTCATCACGGGCACCCAGGAAAGGTAGTTGGCACCGGTGAGGACAGAGACGAGGTGGTTGATAGACGATGTCATGATTAGAAGAGATCTTCTGCTTCTTCCAGGTTAAGGAGGATACTGTTATGCCAGGTGGCAGTGAACTTCTGAATGTCGTTGTTGATGGTTTCTTCGATGGTAGGAGCATTTCAGGTGGTGGGGTTCCAAGTAGGATGTCCTGGCCAGAGATCTTCTACAGGGGTCGGATTGACGACAGTGGTGGTAGAAGAATTCTAGGTGACTAGAGTAGTGGCAGGAGGTTGTTGAACGTAGCTCCAGGAGAAGTTGAAGTGCCAATCGTTGATGTTGATCTGGAGTTCAAAGGTATCTCTGAAAAGGAAGATGACTAGTCTGTATCCAAGGTATGTGACGAGGGAAAGGTATGCGAGAACGAAGAGTCCAAACATTTAAAATGTTGGTATCTGTTAACACAGAGGGTCAGCACCTATACAGGGCGACAGCCAGCAGCCATGACAGCACTGAAGGAGGGATAGCAGCCCCTTGAGGGCATTTTGAGAATCATTCCTGAGCTGCAGTAAACTGCACTCATTCCTCAGCTCAATGTCAAGCCATTAAAGGCGACGTTGCAGGGAGCTAGAGAGCGCACTCAATGCAGCCATGAAGGCGCAAAGAGGCTGCATCTTGGGGCTCATAACCTGTTGAAGCATGCAGGGACATAGCGAGAGGAACTCTCTACTCACCTATGCTGAGGGGATTACTTGCTGGTAAGCAGGTAGTGGTTGGAGTATAAGAAACGATCTATTGAGCACTGTAGGGAACTCACATCCCCTATGGCTGCAAGTGTCCTTCACCTGCAGATCTGATATCCTAACAACACCTCTCAAAGTCACCACCAGTCCCCTTGACTTTCCAGCCGCCATCCTTACTGTACAACACATCATCTGTCGAACCTGCTCTCACCCACATCCCACTAGCAGCGGAACCTGCCTATCCATACACGATCTCTGCCCTATGACCATCCAGATCCATCCCTGTCCATCCCAATATGTTGGTAAGTCTTGGCTGTGAGCCCGCTTATCTGTGTATGTACTTTCTTTGTCTGCTATGGACCTTTTACTATTATTCGCCCCATATGGGCAGTTACCCTTTATGTTTTGACTTTGTTTGATGCAGTCGCGGGTATGCCCGGACTATAAAAGTCTGTACTTAGTCTCCTTGAATCTTATCTTCTGTCACCATGCACTTAAGGTCCAAGCATAAGTAACTACAACAACAACGAACCCGCTACAACGCAACCCACTTCCCCTTCCACTACTTGCTATCTGCTCGTTCACCACGGAACAGGCTCAGGTTGCTTCTATCTCTTAATCTGCGATCTTTCAGACCAACGGACCCTCCCTTCCAGGGTTCCGCTCCCCAGTGAATCCCTTTAGTATCAAACTTATCGCACCCTTCTTTACTATTCTTTCCTCTGTCCTAACCACTTAACACCTGGGAAGGACTTAATTTCTTTCAGCACTATTACAGTGCTGGGTTTATATACTGGATACAAGCATGACAAGTCACTGATGTGACTGTTGATGTGACTCAGAGTCCTTATCTAACTACTTATCTAAGATAGTAACACACTGTAATGAATGCTGTACATGCTGCTATAAGCGCAAGTTCAACAAAGACGAGATGCCTCCAGCTTCATCACCGGAGACCGATGCCTTGACTCAGCCAACTGCACCACTTGAGTATGGGCCTCCCAGCCCAGTTCAGAAGTCCAGCCCCACTGGCAAGAATAAGAAGGGGAAGAATTCTAAATTGAGTTTGCTGCCTCCTGACGCCTTTGAAGACAAGTTGATCGTCATGGCGGACGTCTGTGCATACTTTCATGTTGCATACAAGGTACGTACTGGTCTCCACAAGTGTGCGATCTGGAAGCCGATGAACTCACGAAACTGCAACACTGCAATATACAGCACATCATCAACCACGTCCCTCTCAAAATCAAGCACTCCATGCATCAAGCTCTGGCAGGAAAGCCGTTGGTTACACTCCTGCAGAGCCTGATCATGACGGCTTGAGGGGACTTTGGCAAACACATGAAAAAGCTTGCGAGCGAGGATCCGGCTATCGCTCTGAAGCGGGACCATCTGCAAGCGAGGCTAGCATGACTTGGGGAATATAGGAGAAAGCTGATGAACTTTTCCGCCTGAGTTCATTGTGTTGAAGTGGTGTCTTGTGATTTTTGTGTGTGCTTGGTGTGCTTGAGGGATGTGCAGTAAAGTCTTGGTGGGCTCGCATTTGTTGAAGTTTGTCAATGATCTTCTTCTGCCCAAATAAGAAATGGGCGTTGTCCACCACTGGCCCTTAGGCCCTGCCAAGGGGGTTCTCACACGCCTTTTCTACGACGTAGCAGCTTGGTGACTTGCTCTGTTGTATGAAAGTTATTCACCTATGCAGAGACTCCAAGGCACTCACAACTGAAGTCACGCTAAAATTTGACAGATGACACAATACAGCTGAAGCGATCAACCCTGATAACCTTAACCCCTTCTAGAGACCTATTCGTCACCTCAACCGCTTCTTCGGGGTTTGCTGTGATCACAACTGTGGTCAACGAGGAAGTGGATGTGAGTGGTATTCCTGAAGCCTCTATGTTGCACCAGTGCTGCCCATCTCCACCAAGTCGAGCATCATGCATCAGTACTGGCTTCTCAAATGTTACATTGGTGTGCAGTGGCCCCACACTGGGACACAAGGTAGAGGAAGGGACAAGGGGAATATACCTGAGTATTGTGTACGGGATGTATCTGTTGTGATAAGTGTCTAACATAGTGGAAAATGCCGTGGACCATCCTTGGAGTCGGTACCGTCATCACCGTGAGGTTGGGACTGGAGCAGAAAATGGCATTCTGCGAAGGCAGTCCAACCTACATACTTATGTACTATGCTCAGTGTGTTATCATCCACATATTACAGTTGGGATTCTTGCCCAGTACCCTCTTTGCACCCCAATTAATGTTCACTATTGTATTCCAAGAGTTCGGAAATTCACTCTGCTCACCAGAATAGTGCAAATAGAGGGTATAGCCGGGCTTAGGTTCACCTCAGATGATTGCAAGCCTGGCATAGTCACTTGCATCCCCGCTGATTCGAAGGCTATCATTGTCATCAAGTTTGTTTGTGGAGCCCTTCATCCACTTATAGGCAGTGCATCGTCCGAGAAATCGCTTGGAAACGTCAAACAAATGTCATCAAAGCAATGAGAAAGAAGAAAAATATCGCATTTTCTGTTTTTTGAAGGGCTTGCAGAACTCTATGCCTGTGCATATATCCACCAAAAATGTTTCCATCCCAGACACTGAATATGCTCATCACAGTCCGTGATATTCAACAATGTGAAGCTGATTGACGCAACAGGACAAGATCATCGAATTCAGTTGGATTATTGTATGAACATCCAGATATGCCTTGGAGTGGAGATGCACACCTTCGCAGAATATTATGAATCTGACCATGATCCAAGCAACATGGTTCAAGTCGTCCTCCACAAGTGTACCCCTGACGGAGCTTGGGTGCAAAGGCAGTATATGCAACAAGGACAACATGATTTTTGCATCGACAAGGGCAGGAAGTAGTAACCAGACTATCAGAGGAGAGTGATGAGTGGTCAAGTGTTGAACGTGGGACGACAATCGTCGTGAGGGTTGTTCATGAATCAGTTCGTCGGCTCTGCAAGTGCCATTCTGCAATGTGGAGAGGAGTGAGGAATCAGAGTCGAGCGTGTCAATTGAGTGGTGAGTACCTTCATATCATTGCAAAAGTTGGGGTTGTAGGTGGTGCTTCCAGGTCTTGTGTAATGGCAAGAAAACTGGTGAAAAAGTGGGAAGAGTGTGTCAGTTTCATGGAGGTCAGGTACCAGTGGTATCTTTTCGTCCATCACGCCTTGTTCCCCGTCATTGTTTGGCCCTCATATCGTCTCATATGCCTGTGCTACACATTGATTATCAGTGTGCCCACAGTTGTGGTGCATGGTTGGTGGTCGCTGCCTGGTGTCATCATGTGCAGGCGGGGCATGGGCAGTGTGCTTGAGTTGTTGACGTGGTGATGGGGGACTTCAGATTGTTGATGTGCACAAAATGGGCAGCAACGCTGTAGGTGTTGGCAGAGGGGACATGGGTGGAGTAGGTGCATTGTCCATTGCACTGGCCCTGGCCCATCACTCCGTTGTTCATCTACTGTTGTTCATCGTTCCTCACATCACATCACATTTTGTTACTCACATCTCTTTATCATCTCCTCTCCTCTCCTCCCCTCCCTTTCTCCCACTTCTCCTCACGATCTGGTGTGTGTGGAGCTGGCATGTCCGCATTCATGGTACACAGCTGGTCGACACGTGGTGTCATATCGCATGTAGGTGGGTTGGGATGGGCTGACAGCGTTGTGGGAACCTGAGGGGATCTAATCCTAGATCGAAGGCGAGGTCCAGTAGAAGAGGGAGACGCCTGAGAAGCTTGCTGTGAATCTGTGATGGATGATCGCTGACCGATCATTCAGGTCCCCGCATCAACGTCATGGTGAGCGGAATACTACAGTTGATTTACCATATATGGTGGACAGTTGATCCGACATGACTACCCAGCAGTGCTGCGATCAGTGCATCACACCAAGAGCAATGAGTAATGTACAACCACTCTGTTGTAAGCTTATTATGCCATGGCCTCTGGAATCCATGAACGGGGCCCTCAAAGACCAAGATGAAGTCCTGAATCTTTCCTCTTGAGTGCGAGTCCCTTGCACATGATGCTATGAAGACGGCACTAACGATGGTCCACGTCACAGCTGCAAGGCTTCACCCCAGCCATGACAGCATTATGCTGTTTTTCTCCACTGCCAGAGAGAACAAGGTTGAGACCCTTCAAATTGGGACATAATGTTAAGGCATAAAACCCACTCGAGGAAACACTTACTCAACAACTCTCACTTCCATCCATCCATCATCTCCTTACTATGAAGATCCTCTTAACTCTCCTCGCCACCATCACTTCTTTGAGTGGTTATACCCTTGTGGGTGGCATGCGAGGTGCGCTAATTGCCCCACTATGGGCGATGGGTTCAAGTTGGTCAACAAATGCACTGATATCAGGGGTGTCACTACTTGCGAGTGAGTCTCCCTCGCACCAGTTGTTTCTGTTTGATCCAGGCAGTGCTTACCATCAGAGCAGGTACAAGAATACATCATTGACCTGCTCTTGCCAATTCGATGTGCATACTCGCTGATATACTGCCTTTCAATTTGACTTGATGATGGAATTTTCCTTCCTGCAGGTGAAAGGAGTTGTCATTGCAGGTGTGGATCAGCCGTGCCAGCACAATGTGCTGACGGGCAATGATGAGTGTGGTGTGTGCAACTTGTAGGACATCACCCCTAGGCATACCACAGAAGGAACACAGTTGTTTCTTATGACACCTTTACGAAACAGTTCAATGTTGGAGAGTTATGATGTTGTGTCTTGCTACATCCTTCATGGTCGAATGTTGAATGTGGTACTATGCGCCTTGTGCCAATTCAAAGTGGGGGATTCATGGAGGACCGACCCAAACTCTATGTTCCTTCATTCGCTGTGAATAGTTCTCTTGGACTCAAACCGTGGTGTAGACAAGTGCAGGGAAGCAACCCTTGACGCGTCCAGAACACACGATTGATGGGGAAACTCCGGCCACGACCAAGTGAGTGCAATGCAGATTGAAGAAACCAGGAGGACTGCATCAGTAAAACTGCTGTTTCGTCACAGAGTTTGGTAATTTCACAGTGCTGACAGCATCTCACAGCCGAGCACAGCGCGGCACAGCCACCACAGGATCACTTATTTTCACAGCTGTGCACAGATGCCGACAGAGCACCACAGAGCTCACAGAGCAGTGCTATTAATAGCACTAACTATTAGGTAGTAAATTACTACTACTATGTACTAGTAAAAGCGTAGTAGTTATGGACTTAGACAATTTTTGCGTGAATTGGGTCACGGTTTCAACCCCAACCGGTATGTCACACCCAACCCACTCCACTAACCCATCACTCAGCTGACAACCGCGTACACACACGCAACAACGTTGGTGACACGTCACGTCACAATGACTCAGTCAGCAACAGGTTGAGAAGTCGAGTACACGACGTACCAAGTAGCGACACGCGCTGTCAGTACCAACGGGAATCAAAGTGCCAGGGAAGAGTCGAAAGAGGGCGTGGAGAAGGTGAGAAAGGTAGAAGGTTGAAGGGGAAAGATGATGAAAAGGCAGCCGCAGGGACGGGACCAGGCAAAGGCGCCACGGACCACACAGCTGACGGCGTAAGCCTTGTCAAGCCCACGAGCAGCTTACCTAGGGCTCGAGTCGACTCACCACTTCACCACCACAACTCCCAGTCACCACCACAATCCCATATCACCCCCATCCTGCCATTCGAGCAGCCGGCATCCACGTCGAGGCGATCAAGTCACCAACGACGTTGAGACAGCCACATACCACGTGTCGAGACACATTGACGAAGATGAGACAACGACATCAAATGGAGCCGGGGAGGAGTAGAGTCGAGGGATAGAGGGAGTAGGGAAGCAGTCGACAAAGACGGTGAGGACGACAACGTCCACCACGCTCACGTTGAGCCCCAGCAACCCCAGACGGTGAGTCAGACAGCCGACGTTGAGGCCACTGACAGCACAAACCCAAATGCTATGAGCGTTGGGCTGGCAACGCCAATGGGCAGGTCATACGGACCGCCAAACACATCGAACGAGGGTGAGAAGGGGGGAGAGGAGGATGAGAAGGGTGAGTGGGTGAGTGGGATTGAGAGTCCCAGCTCGAACGACGATGGTGGGGACGAGGACGTCCGCCACGCATATGTTGTACCCACATCGACCCTACCACCTCCCTACCACGCCCTACCAACCCCAGATGAACGACAACGACCCCTGAGCATGCCGCTCAAGGGGGAGATGACTGGTCAGCAGTCGAGCGGGCACAATAACGAAACGGCCACGCACCTTGAACACCCACGACAGGAGTCGTCAACCCCACAACCATGAAGGACGCCGTACAACGAGACGTTGAACAGAGAGGGCCAAGGAGAGGCAGTGAGCAGTGACGACAAGGTTGAGGGGAGTGAGGACGACCAGAGGACGGCGTATGGAGATGACGAACAGTGATGTCGAAGGGAGAAGGCCAGAGATGAGGCCAGGGATGACGAGGAAGGTCAGCAGAACAGGGAGAGAGGTCAGACGACAGAGGAACATTGAACGGTGGCGACGAACGCCAACGACAAAGACGACACACCTCCACCACAACCACCATCACCTCCCACACCACCAGCTCTACCACCACACCCCGAACGACACGACCACATCGACCACATGAAGTCGAACAAAACGCCCGCACAAACCCGTGCAGACGCCGTGCACGACCCAGGCAGCGAAATGGACTCATCAGGCAACAAACCCCCGAGCGTACGGCTCGAGGGGGAGTCAAGTAAGCGGTCAAGCCTACACGTCGAGACTGACAACATTGAGACAGAGGATGACGACCTGAAGTCGAGCAAAATGGCTGCACGAATGCGTGCAGACGCCCTGCACGACCCAGGCGGTCAAACGAACTCACCAGGAAGTAAACCCCCAAGCGTAGGGCTCGAGGGAGAGAGGATTAAATGGTCGAGCCTTCACGTCGAGACGAACGACCACAACACCCAGCAATTGCCAAGAAGACCTGTGGGCACGACAGATGGCGACGAGCGCTGTCCCAACGGGCCCACAGAGCCTCCAGACGAGGAGAAAGGGGCAGATGGGGGATACAGTGAGCAGGAGGTCGAATTGACAGTCGAACATGTCGAGACAAACGAGCCAGGTCGAGTCGAAGTCAAAGAAGTCGAACACATCAAGGGAGTCGAGGACGTCAAGGACGTTGAGTCGAGAGAGTCGAGACGAGGAGACGAGCCAAGAGGCAGAGGGGGCAATGGAGTCGAGACGAGAGAAGTCGAGGGCGAGGAAAGGGGACAGAGCAAGGACGACGGCTGCCAACGAGATGGCAGAACATGCGACACGGGCAGCACAATGTTTTTGACCATTCATTTAGATGTTTAGGTATTATTAATTAGTACTGACTGTAGCTATGTACAATGTGGTTATATATACATTATTCCTCCTCTGGTGGTGTGCTGGCCCAAAGAAATGAACTGTGGCCTGTGGCCTGTCGAAGTCCTGGCAGCAGCTGTGGATCTCTGTGGATCTCTGTCGGTGGCTGTAAAACTCTGTGAGTGGCTGTGATCGGCTGTGGGTCCACTGTCCAGGGGGGGACCTGGCTGTGGCTCTGTGAGCCTCTGTGAGCTCTGTGCAGCTCTGTACAGAGCTGTCTAGTGCTGTCATGCCCGGAACTGTTTTACTGATGTGCAAAAAGAGAGGACCCATCACCGCAGTGAACCTCGAGGTATTTGAAAAAGTGAGGTTACTACATACTCAATGTCAGGAACTCAGTTGTCACAGGGCTTGTCCAAAAGTGCGAAAGAGGACCATGTGTACTTGGAAAGCTGAATGCCAGTGGATGCCTCTGCAAAGGGTACCAGAGGATGCATCTTCTTTGATAATAGTGTGGTAGCGTGGCAACTGTCAATGGGACACCTGAGTTGGACGAGTGTTGAACCATCCCGTGAAGGCAGTCCAACCTACTTACATATGCGCGTTCCATTTCTTCAAGTCATGCTTACTTCATGCAGAAGATTGAATGTCCGCACGGTGGCAATCACAGTCCGGTTCACAGTCTCTAGCCGAGCTAGCCACACCCCCGATGGGGCATGTGGGTCCCACGCACCATGCACATGACAGGAAGACCCCAACCCTTTGTCCATACTACCACTGGCCACGCCCGTCATGGCTGCAATTGACGGTTGACTCCCTCCCCCCCTTTCTCTGACACCCACGCCGATCATCAACCACCCCAACTATGCCTGACCTTCTTGTCACACCCTCACACCCTCGCCTGCCTCCCCTCCTCGTCATCATATGGATCTTTCAAGGGCTTCTTCCAGTGCATTTGCTTGTTTTGAGGTACCGTACTCATCCTGACATATGAGCAGTGTCCATCCCACATTCAAGTCACCCCTCATCAACATTGATGCATCTTGTGGTGTAATGTAAGTTGCCCATCCTGGACTGGTGAGTATGACTAAGTTAGACTGCATTGGCTTCCACACAGCTCCGTCGCTTCCCCCAGACCCTCTCCCTTGCCTGCTGTCTCTCCTCCCCGCATGTTCCTGGCTTCTCTCATTCCATCTTCCCTTTGGCCTCGAAGCTCTCAAGGTATGCTTACTCGTTTTGAGGATGGAATATCCATGCTCATCCTAATATATGAGCAGAAGTGTCCGTCCCGCATTTGAGCCGCTTCTCATCAACATTGATAACACATCTTGCAGTGTGATGTAAGTTGCTCATCCTGGAGGGTGAATATTATTGATTAGTTACTGGCATTGACTTCCACACAGCTCCATTGCTTCCCCTGGACCCTCGCCTGTCGTTTCTCCCTCCCCCCCCTCATCCGAGTCACCAAGCTTGACGAGGATGTCGGCCTCAAGTGTATACCTCATATTGACCTCAACACAAGGGACGACGCCAGCATGCCTGGTTGGAAGCGGAAGAAGGCTACCTCTGGCGTTTCTACAATGCGCCTGCCCCAGTGGTTCTTCAATTACAAGGAAGTCGTCAAGGTGCGTGCACCTGCCCACACAGCCTCCCCCTCTCAATCAATCACACACTGATCTGCGTCTCCCGTGCATGGCACAAACCTGAATGGCGGCCCGCAAAGATCTTGATTGGTGCTGCAGTGTTGGCCTCAGATCAGTGGTGCCCAGACAAGACAGTCAATCAAATCACAACAAGCAGACGGCACGAGAGGGGTTGTATGGTCGTGAACGTGGAGGTTTTTGCTGCACGACAGTCTCGTACCAATACCTGGACTCTCCATCAAAGACATTCAATTAGGTGTAGTTAGAGGTTATGTATGAGTCAGTGGGGTTGTAAGAAAGGCCAAATGTATCATGCTGTGGCGCTACATAATTACCAGGTGCCAGTGCGAGAGCTGTGTGCTGTCGAGCAAGTATTAGGTGGTGCACCGTGTAAGTGCAGACGGTACGAGAGGACGTGGATGTTGGGGACTGAGAGTGGATAAACAAACTAATGATACATAGTTCACAGGGTTCCCGTCTCTATGAATGCGAAACGAGTTGTTGAATGGCAATCCTGTTGTGTGTTGGGGAACGTGGGTCTCAAAGGCTGTTGAGACAGCCTCAGGTGTGAGCTGCCAGGTCATGTTGCTGGCCGGTGTTCTGAGAGGATGACCACATTGCAGCGAGATTGGGGCAATCCTCTAGTAACTTGAGCCATCATTGAGCGATGGCATCCTCTTCCGTACATACAAGCCATTGCCCAGTCCTGAGGTAGCAAAAGGCACTGCCTGCATCTGGATGGCCCAAATTACCGTGGAAAAATGTGTGTGTGTTGGTAGCATGATGAGTTGTGATGGCCTTATGTTCTTTTTTCAGCTCCTGGAGGACCTTCTGGTAGCCGAGATGTTGACCGTTGGAGTCACTGAACTTGCACCAAAAAGACATGTTGTCGGAGTGAGCTTGCCATTCCATGACAATAAACTGTGGTTTCAGACATGTAAGTGAATGACGTGGGACACTGGATTATACAGAGTGTACCTTCCAGTTGGCCCACTTTGTCTGGAGTGCACCCCATGCATTCTCCTTTACACCCTTCGACTTCTTGTAAAATTCAGGCCAATACTTGATGGGGATATTGCGACCATTTACACAAAGGAGCGTTACGTCTTCCCATTCATGGAAGAGCCTGTCAATGTCCTTTGAGAAGAGGATTGCAGGTGGGTCTGGAACCTCCGTTTTGTTGAAAACGAAGGTCTCATTCCCTAACTGCGCTGTAGTCAGCTAAGCTAGTCTTAGAGGAAGACTTGGACAGAGAATGAGGGGGTAGGGCGAATGGTTCAACCCTTGAGGGAAGCAGTGAGCACAAAGGCTGGAGGATATGTCTCCCCTTCCTCTTGAGTGAACAATCAGGATGCTCAATGGTTAATCGGGCGAAAGCGAAGAGCGAAGGGAGGAAAATAAGACTGAGGGAGGAGGAAGGCAGAATGGGAGATCCTAAGGCTGCAAGACGCGCACGGGCCGAATCTGGGCGGTGAAGTGTCGAACCCGGAGATGAGAGAGTCTGACCTTAGCTGGGCGGTGTCTGGGCGAGCACGGGTAGATCAGGTATACTCAATAGCGAGCGCTCAAGGGAGGTCTCGCGCGATAGGAATCAGGGGATTGTTGATAACAATAAATTGGGAGTCTAAAACGCAAGATTGTGCACCGTGGTGCCTACATACAGGACTTTATAGTCTGGGTATGCCCAAGACTGTCTGACAGGCGGGTGGCTTGTGTAATTGTAACTACGCCCGTTGAGGGGCACGTGATCTGATATATATGGGCGATATCGGGCGAAACACTAAGTACGAAGGAAGGAAAATAGAGTGCGAGAGAGAGAGAGAGAGGGTATACTACTTATCGGCTGGATGAGGGCATGGGCAGAGCGGGCGGTACGAGGACGGACGCAAGAATCTGTAAACAAAAGGGAGAGCTCCGGGCAAATGGGGATATGTGCGTTGTAGGGAACCAGAGTTCCCTACGCGTGCAACACTGCGCGACGACCCATCCTATCACACCCGCACGTACCCAGTGACCTGCCCATGAGGGTTCCATTCACCCACGCACATATCCCATTCGCCCGGGGCTCTCCCTTTCGTGTACAGATCCTCGCATCCGTCCTCGTACTGCCCGCTCTGCCCATGCCCTTGTCCGGCCGGTAAGTAGTATACCCTCTCTCTCCCTCTCTCTCTCTCTCTCCTGCTCTCTTTCCTCCCTTTGTACTTAGTGTTTTGCCCGATATCGCCCATATATATCAGATCACGTGCCCCTCAACGGGCGTAGTTACAATTACATAAGCCGCCCGCCTGTCAGACAGTCTTGGGCATACCCAGACTATAAAGTCCTGTACGTAGGCACCATGGTGCATGATCTTGCGTCTGAGACTCCCAATTTATTGTTATCAATGATCCCTTGATTCCCATCGCGCGAGACTCCCCTTCAGACATCCGCTTCTAAGTACACTTGGTCTACCCACGCTCACCCGGACACCGCCCAGCTAAGGTCAGACCCTCTCATCTCCGGGTCCAATGTCTCACCGCCCGGATTCAACCCGCGCGCATCTCGTAGCCTTAGGATCTCCCATTCTGCCTCCCTCCTCCTTTAGTCTTAAATTCCTCCCGACGTTCTTCACTTTCGCCCGATTAACCATCGAGCCCCCTTATTGTTCACTCAAGAGGAAGGGGAGACATATCCTCCGGCCTTTGTGCTCACTGCTTCCCTCAAGGGTCGAATCATTTGCCCTACTCCCTCATTCTCTGTCCTAGTCTTCCTCTTAGACTAGCTTAGCTGACTACAGTGTGGGTGAATGGAACCCTCATGGGCAGGTCGCTGGGTACATGTGGACATGATAGGATGGGTCGTTGCGTGGCGCTGCACGCGTAGGGAACTCTGATTCCCTACAGCGCTTTGGCACGAAGCTCGTCAGGAATGGTGTCTTCCTGATCATGCTGAAGGGGCTGTGTTGACAGTGGTTGGGAGACTTCGGTGGGCACGGGAACAGGTTGTGACGGGGCTGAGGTGGTGAGATGTTGATGATTTGGGATGCTGGTAGTACAACTCGTGCTTTGCCTAGTAGCAGTGAAAGTGGGTGCTGTTTGCGGTGCCAAGCTGCTGACTCGGATGCACTTGCTGAGGTTGGATAGCTTGGCACTGATGCTGTCCTCGAGTGTGTCCATGTGCTGGGCAAAGTCTTCTCGTGCGGAGAGGACATCATGTTCAATGTGGCACATCTGAACTAATAGAAAATCCTGGCGTAGGGATTGGGTGAGCTAAGCATTTGACTGAATGATAAAAAACTCACATCTTCTCATGAGATGGGACCTCACTGTCGAAAGGTGCTGTTGGTGACTGTGTTTGTGGGTCTGTTGGTCCTTGTACTATGGTAGATTGAGTCTGACTCAGAGTGTTCAGAGAAGCCTGGGGAGTTCCAGAGTCCGAGATGTTGCTGTCATGGATTGCGTCCTGGAATGGGATTGTTTGGTGAGTGTGACTCATCGGACTGGTGCGCTGATGCTTTCGTGGGGCGGGATTGAGGTCGACACCTATGCCAAACACAGTAAGTACTGCATGGGCCTGTAAAGCATCATACAGTGCTAGTTAGTACATTCACAAAGCAGTTGCTGAGTGAGGGCTTGTCCAGTCATTGTTTGCTGCCCGATTTTTGTCATCCAGGGCTTGCTGAACACGCCCCATGCTCTTCTTGCTCTGGTATGTGATTGTTTGCTCCTCGGTGCCAAATTGCTCCACAATACGCTTAGTCAAGAGTGAGTTGCAGGCAGTGTGAATACCACATGTTCTCTTCTTGTGGGGCTGAAATAAACTGGCACAGGACCCGTCAAGGTGTCTCACACACTTGTAGTACCTGCCAGTGTATGATAACCCACCTCAACCATGCATTCTGATTGTTTGTGAAGTCCCACAGTGTCTTCAACATCACTGACTTCGTTCTGCTGACGGGAAGGCCATACTGCTCCAGTCGGGCACACAGTTCCTTCTGTGTGGTCTTCTTTGTGCTAAAAATGGCAAGATCATGTTGAACTTGCGCTTATAGCAGCATGTACAGCATTCATTACAGCGTGTTACTATCTTAGATAAGTAGTTAGATAAGGACTCTTAGTCACATCAACAGTCACATCAGTGACCTGTCACACTTGTATCCAGTATGTAAACCCAGTGCTGTAATAGTGCTCAATAGATCATTTCTTATACTCCAACCACTACCTGCTTACCAGCAAGTAATCCCCTCAGCACAGGTGAGTAGAGAGTTCCTCTCACTATGCCCCTGCATGCTTCAACAGATCATTCTCAACACCGGTAAGATCAAGCAGAAATCAGAGAGTGTTTTACACAATGAACTCCTCAGTCCTAAGCTCCTTCTGAGCATCATGCTCTTGTCCAGGAGAAGGGAGTGTAATCACTTCATCATTAGTGATGGCCAGTGGCATGATGGACAGAGAAGGGGTTCATGTGGCCACTGCTAATGTATGAGATAAATATTATTTATTTATTTTTGAACCATCCGCATGATCATCACCAACTAACATTGCTGTGCAAACTACCTTGACCACTGTCTTCACCATAACCATGCCTTTGACTGCCCTAGCCACACTCAAGGGTGCAGCATCCTATCTTAATGAGTCTTCCAAATCAGTCTTGCAGCTGTAAACAATGATCAAACTGAGGAAATTGAGTCCATGGTCAACTCCCTGGAGGTTGACCACACCATCTCTGATGGGATAGATATGAGCATCAGTCCAACTGAGGGGCATGTGGAGGCCATTGGGGATACAGGTGACAGCAGTCTTGCTCAAAATCTGAAAAAGGCATCTGCTGGTGTTGTCCTGGACACAACCTTGTCAAACTATGAGTGGTGTGTACTGTGGTAGTGGTTTACAGTCTGAACTGGAGTGGTGCTCACAGTAGTGATATACTGCTCTCCCACAGGTA
>KN819363.1:135294-147157 GCA_000827475.1 Paxillus involutus ATCC 200175
CCACGTTCAATGGTTGACCGTTCATCGCTCTCCTCTGAGTATGGCTACTTCCCTTGTCGATGCAAAAATCGTATTGTCCTCGTTGCATATACTGCCTTTGGACCTGAGCTCTGTCAGGGGTACACTTGTGGAGGACGACCTGAACCATGTGGCTTGGATCGGGGTCAGTTTTATAATATTCTACGAGGTGTGCATCTCCGCTCCAAGGCATACCTGGAAGTTCATACACTGAATCCGATGCTTCAGTCCTGTTGCGTCGATAAAATTCACATTATTAAATATCATGGACTGTGATAAACGTATTCAACGTTTGGGATGGAAAACATCTTTGGTGAATATACGCACTGGCATATAAGAGTCCTGCAAGCCCTTCAAAGAACAGAAAATGCGATATTTTTATTCTTTCTCATCGCTTCGACGACGTTTGTTCGATGTTTCCGAGCGATTTCTCGGAGGATGCATGACCTAAAAGCGGACCGGGAATGCGAGTGACAATGCCAAGCCCGCAATCATCTGAGGTGAACCTACGCCCGGCTATACCCTCTATTTGCACTATTCTGGTGAGCAGTGTGAATTTCCGAACTGAATACGATAGTGAGAGTTGGTCAGAGCAGTGCAAAGAGGGTACTGGGCAATCTCCAACGTTCTCCCAGCTGCAACATAACACGCTGTGCAATGCGCACTAATCAGCTTCGCGCGAGCCGGTGCTCAAGGAAGGGAAACGGGATAAACCAGCAAGATGCGGTTGCTCGTAACGAGCAACCCTATGAGAATTTCGTGACGACGAAAGAAACCACGGAAGAAATCTCTGCGAGAGAGAAACAGACGATGAAGTAAGCCTGACATGAAGAAACGGAACGCGCATACGTAAGTAGGTTGGACTGCCTTCGCGGGATGGTTCAACGCTCCTCCGACTCAGGCGTCCCATTGACAATTGCCACACTACCACACTATTATCAAAGAAGATGCACCCTCAGGCACCCACTGGCATTCGGCTTGCCAAGTACGCGTAGTCCTCTTTCGCACTTTCGGACAAGCCCTGTAGATAGAGTAGGAACGACTGTCTTCCTAATCTCTAAACCGATCTGCCTAGGGGAGACTAGTGACAACTGAGTTCCCGACATTGAGTATGTAGTAACCTCACTTTTTCAAATACCTCGAGGTTGGCTGCGGTAATGAGTCCTCTCTTTTCGCAGTCCTCCTGGTTTCTTCAATCTGCATTGCACTCACTTGGTCGTGGCCGGAGTTTCCCCATCAATCGTGCGTTCTGGACGCGTCAAGGGTTGCTTCCCTGCACTTGTCTACACCACGGTTCGAGTCCAAGAGAACTATTCACAGCGAATGAAGGAACGCAGAGTTTGGGTCGGTCCTCCATGAATCCCCCACTTTGAATTGGCACAAGGCGCATAGTACCACGTTCAACATTCGACCACGAAGGATGTAGCAAGACAGAACATGATAACTCTCCGACGTCGAACCGTTTCGTAAAGGCATGATAAGAAACGACTGTGTTCCTTCTGTGGAATGCCTAGGGGTGATATACTACAAATGGCACGCATCACAGTTATCATTGCTTGTCCCCACGTTGTGCTGGCACGGCACGTGCTGATCCTCACCCGCAACGACGACTCCTTTCGCCTGCAGGAAGGAAAATTCCATCATCAAATCAAATTGAAAGGCAGTATATCAGCGAGTACGCACGTCCCATTGGCAATAAAAGGTCATTTTATTATTCTCATAACTGCTCTGACGGTAAGCACCGCCTGGATCGAACAGAAACGACTCGTGCGAGGGAAACTCACTCGCAAGTAGTGACACCGCTGGTACCAGTGCATTTTTTGACCAACTTGAACCCGCCCAGAGTGGGGCAAATAGCGCACTTTGCATGTACGCCCACATGGGTATAAGCACTCAAAGAAGTGATGGCGGCGAGGAGAGTTAAGAAGGTCTTCATGGTGAGGAGACGATCGATGGGTGGAAGTGAGAGTTGTTGAGTAGGTGTTTCCTCGAGTGGGCTTTAAACCCTAACATCATGTCCCAACTCGAAGGGTCTCAACCTTGTTCTCTCTGGCAATGGAGAAAAACGGCGTAATGCTGTCACGGCCGCGGCGAAGCCTTGCAGCTGTGACGTGGACCATCGTCAGTGCCGTCTTCGTAGCGTCATGTGCAAGGGACTTGCGCTCGAGCGGAAAGATTCAGAACTTCATCTTGGTCTTCGAGGGCCCCGTTCAAGTTCGTGGATCCCAGAGGCCATGACGTAATAAGCTTACAACAGAGTGGTTGTACATTACTCATTGCTCTTGGTGTGATGCACTGGTCGCAGCACTACTGGGTAGTAGTCATGTCGGATCAACTGTCCACCATATATGGTAAATCGACTATGGTGTTCCGCTCCGGCCATCTCCCTCTTCTACTGGACTTCGCCTTCGATCTAGGATTAGATCCCCTCAGGTTCCCACAACGCTGTCAGCCCATCCCAACCCACCTACATGCGATACGACGCCACGTGTCGACCAGCCACGTACCACGAATATTTGTGGACGTGCCAGCTCCGCCGACGCACAACGTCGCACACACCAGATGATGAGGAGAAGTGGGAGAAAGGGAGGAGAGGATAAAGAGATGTGAGTAACAAAATGTGATGTGATGTGAGGGACGACGAACAACAGTAGACGAACAACGGAGTGATGGGCTGGCCAGGGCCAGTGCGATGGACAACGCACCTACCCCACGCATGTCCCTTCCGCCAACACCTACAGCGTCGCCGCCCGTTTTGTGCACATCAACAATCCGAAGTCCCCCATCACCACGTCAACAACTCGAGGACGCTGCCCATGCCCCGTCTGCACATGATGACGCCAGGCGGCGACCACCAACCATGCACCACAACTGTGGGCACACCGATAATCGATGCGTAGCACAGGCATATGAGACGATACGAGGGCCAAACAATGACGGGGAACAAGGCGCGATGGACGAAAAGATACCACTGGTACCTGACCTCCATGAAACTGACACACTCTTCCCACTTTTTCACCAGTTTTCTTGCCATTGCGCAAGACCTGGAAGCGCCGCCTGCAACCCCCACTTTTGCGATGATATGAAGGTACTCACCACTCGATCGACACGCTCGACTCTGATTCCTCGCTCCTCTCCACGTCGCAGAAAGGGCACTTGCAGAGCCGACGAACTGATTCATGAACAACCCTCACGACGATTGTCGTCCCACGTTCAATGCTTGACCACTCGTCGCTCTCCTCTGACAGTTCATACAATAATCCAACTGAATTCGATGATCTCGTCCTGTTGCGTCGATCAGCTTCACATTGTTGAATATCACGGACTGTGATGAGCGTATTCAGTGTCTGGGATGGAAACATGTTTGGTGAATATACGCACAGGGATAGAGTTCTGCAAGCCCTTCAAAAAACAGAAAATGCGATATTTATCTTCTTTCTCGTTGCTTCGACGACGTTTGCTCGACGTTTCCGAGCGATTTCTCGGACGATGCACTGCCTAAAAGCGGACGAAGGGCTCCGCAAACAAACTTGATGACGATGATAGCCTTCGAGTCGGCGGGGATGCGAGTGACTATGCCAGGCTCGCAATCATCTGAGGTGAACCTACGCCCGGCTATACCCTCTATTTGCACTATTCTGGTGAGCAGAGTGAATTTCCAAACTGAATACGATAGTGAACGTTAGTTGGGGTGCAAAGAGGGTACTGGGTGCGCAAGACTGTAACATGTGGATGATAACATAGTACGTAAGTATGTAGGTTAGACTGCCTTCGCGGAATGCCATTTTCTGCTCCAGCCCCAACCTCACGGTGATGATGGTACCGACTCCGAGGACGGTCCGCGGCGTTTTCCACTATGTTAGACACCTATGACAACAGATACGTCCCGTACACAATACTCAGACATATTCCCCTTGTCCCTTCCTCTACCTTGTGTCCCAGTGCGGGACCACTGCACAGCAATGCAACGTTTGAGAAGACAGTTGAATAACTTTCATACAACAGAGCAAGCTACTACGTCGTAGAAAAGGTGTGTGAGAACCACAACCCCCGTTTCCTATTTGGGCGGAAGAAGATCATTGACAAACGCGGCAGATTTGGAGGTTGGCTTTCAAGTTGAAGAGGCTCCATCATGCTACTGCTTCCAAAACGCCTCGACTTCACCGCATCTGTCACGGTATACTGACGTGTTCTCGATGGCACACCCACTCGTTGACGGAAACGTGGGTAACGTAGAGACGGTAATCGCAATCAAATATGCAACAGAAGAGTCGTCACTGACTCACTGGCAGCACCTTGCTTCAGCCTGCTGCTTCAATTGTTACGTCTTCCATTATTTGTCGAGTCTCAGATTTCAACTCGGGGGCGAAACCATCAAGCACATCCCTACTTACTACTTAGTGATGTTCCCTAGGCCATAACGGACGTCGCGCTCACCACTTCCAAGGTGCGTTGTTCATTGCATCGCAGTTACAAGAACTTGAACAGCGGACGTGGGATATCTAGCACCGATGGAAAAATAAGATTCCTGAACGTGCGGTTTTCCATGCATATGGTCAATACACTCGATCAACACGCCCCTGGTTGTCAGAATTAATATTGTGAGTCATCACTACTCGCAGCATGTGATTGCTGTACAGAGTTTCCAAGTTCAGCCTTAGAATTTGCGAACATATGCAGGGAGCGAATGCATTCTGTTAAAACTACCCCGCTAGATTTAAATTGTTCTTGGATATTGCTATTCCATGCACGCCCGGCCGTTGCCTGGGAAAGCACTGTCCAAGCTGGATTCACGCAGCTGATGCCCATCCGAATCTGGGACCTACATTAATGTGCGTATATGTGTCCATTCGAATAGCATTGCCCTCTTATTGACGTCTTCGGATTCAAATTGAACCAACGTGTACGATGTGTTTGCGTCCCTCGTGTAGGGCATGATTGCACCGTGGTCGCAACGAGGACTGTCTTGCACGCCGTCCCCAGGATATACATATAGATCTTGGTCGCGGTGCACTTCTAGTATTCTCCCATTCTTCCGTCGTACCAACAGTGGCGAACATAATGAACACCTTTCGGTTTAACAAAAGCAAAACAACTACACTAGTACCGTCTCCCGAACCACCAGCCGACCCGGGTGCGAATGGCGAAACATCTAGCTTAACGTCCAACCCCCGGTCTTCTCCAGACCCCCCGTCGTCTCCAGACCCCCCGTCTTCTCTAGACCCGGATGACAAATCGGAAGACGTCGACCTTTCATCCACCGAATATGCACGCAGGGGTAGGGAGCTGATGCGTCTGATCAACAATTTGCGGTCAATGGGGTATGTGCCAATCATTGCAGTATTGCGTTGTCTGAATGATCATTCTTTACTCTCCAGCGCTGATACAATGATTGATTTACCATCGATCGTCGTTATCGGTGGGCAGTCGGGTATGCCTTGGGTACATGAACTGCGCTTAGGCTTCGTTTTGACTCTTGTTTCTTGACAGCCGGAAAGAGTTCCCTGGTCGAAGCTGTCAGCGGGGTGAGGCACCGACATTTACCATGTCCCTGGAGTGGGACTGGCTAACACCTTCTCATAGGTAAACGTTCCTAGAGACAGTGGGACTTGCACACGGTATGTTGATCTTCCCTATGTCGTTGCCGCCTTAATCGTCTTTGAAGGTGTCCCATGGAGTGCACCATGTCCAGTAGCGCGAAGACATGGTCTTGCACCATCAAACTTCGCTTCGACTACGATTCATCCGGTCGTGCACTTGTCCGATCCAAAGAGGTAGCATTCGGGGCTGCGATCACCAACAGAGATGATGTAGACATCTGGCTGCGTCGGGCTCAAGCTGCTATCTTGAACCCACACACGCCCTCGGAGAATTTTCACAAGAAAACCGTAACAGAATTGCGAACTATCAACTCTACTAGCTCTCTCAAGTTCTCGAGAAACGTCGTTGCTGTTGCCATCGAGGATCCCGACGCTATAGACCTTTCTTTCGTGGATTTGCCAGGTTCGTAGGTGGCTAATTGACGCGCAGTTCCGTGCTAATCGGTGTCGTAGGGTTAATACAAAACGAGGAACAAGAAATCATAGACTTGGTGCAAGAACTTACTGTCAAGGCCATCAGTCGACCCAACACGATCATTTTGACTACGATACCCATGAGCGGTAAATACAACCACTTTTCGTTGCTCGAGAAGCTCTTTTGACGACAATTCTCTCTCAGATGATATGCAGAACCAGCAATCTGTCAGACTGGCTCGAGAAGCAGACCCAAGTGGCGAACGTACTATAGGTAGGTTGATCCTTAAGTGCAGGTGCTCGTATCTTGACATGTGTTTATTATAGGGGTGTTGACGAAGCCAGACACTCTCGGGCAAGGTGCAGTCAGCGCCAGAAAGATGTGGCTTGATGTCATCGAAGGACGCGAGCACACTTTAGAGCACGGATACTATTGTGTTCGTCTTCCTGATGACGCCCAACGTGCCCAGCGCCTTTCAAGAATCGCGTTCCAAAAGCTGGCGGGAGAGTACTTTGACAAAACTCCCCCCTGGAGTGAAGCCACCGACCGTGGCCGCTTCGGAATTCCGGCGTTTGTGTCAGATATCAGTGCGTTGCTCGTCAAGCACATTGAGAAGAGGTATGTGGGTTGGATAGACACGTGTACAGCTTCGCCTGACCATGTCCTCGTGTAGCTTGCCGAAGCTCAAACAGGATGTCGACCGGTTGCTTGCATCTTGCTTAGAAGACCTCAGTGCTTTGCCTGCACCTTTATCCAGTGATCCACAGATCGAGGTCCTAGGGAAAATCAACGACTTTTGCGCGGCGTTTAAGAGTGTCGTCGATGGAACCAGCTCGGACAAGAAGCTTGCACAGCGCAATCGCGCGCTGTACGCCACTTTCAAGAGAGACATTCGAGGGACCGCCCCCGACTTCCGCCCATTCGAAAATCCAGAGAACTACACACCGTTCGATACTCTCGAGCCGGATGAGACTCTTGGGGATAGGGACCCTGGGGTGCAGACGATGGGACTGTCTGAGGTTCGGCAGACGATCAAGGAGTCAGCTTCGTTTACTAGCGTCTCTACCAACGTGTGCTGACTATTCCTATTCCTACAGTTCCATCGCTTGGGAACTTCCCAACAATCTCCCGTACGAAGCCAAGACTCGCCTCATATCCCAATTTACGACTCTCTGGACTGCACCTGCGGAGCGGTGCTTGACTGCCGTCAACGAAGTACTGGACGACGTCATCCAAGGGCTCATGGAGACACACTTTGGACGCTTCAAGGTCCTACAGGAGCTTGTTTCGTACGTATTCATTCATACTCCTTCGTTCTCTCATGTCAATCGTCCCTTCCGCAGAGACCTTATCAGTCCTGACGTCGATGAGGCCAAGAGCCGGGCTCGTGGCGCGATGAAAGAAACTCTGGAGCTCGAAGTTAGACCGAACTATACCCAGAACACCCACTATCTTCAGAGCCTCCGCGAGAAATGGCTCAGCAAGTACAGATTGGGCCGGAAAAACCCAAACCAGTACCAGGTCTCTAATCCATCCCCGCAGCCGAACCCTAATAATTACAATGCTAATTACAATGCTATCAACAACGCTTTGAGTTATCTGTCGCAGGCCGGCTACCAGGGACTTACCGCTGACGATCTGCCTCGGTTGCGGCCCCAGAACCCCGACGCCTTTGAAGACGAGCTGATCGTCATGGCGGACGTCCGTGCATACTTCCACGTTGCATACAAGGTACGCAGTCTTCCAGTGCACGATGTGAACTTGATGGACTCACGCACTGCGATATACAGCGCGTCATCGACCACATCCCTCTCAAGATCGAGCACTCTCTGCACCAAGCTCTGGCGGGGAAGCTCTCGGTTACACTCCTGCAGAGCTTGATCATCGACACGACAGCTCGAGGGGACTTTGCGGAGCGCATGGCGGAGCTTGCGAGCGAGGATCCGGTCGTTGCTTTGAAGCGAGATCATCTGCAGGCGAGGCGGGCACGACTTCATGAGTACAGGAGGAAGCTGGTCAACTTTTTTGCATGAGTTGCTTTTGTTGGAGTGGCGTCTTTCGGTTTTTGTGTGTGAACTCGATGCGTTTGACTCGTATTTGTTGGGTGTAGAGTAGAGTTTGGGTGGGGTCTCATGATGTATCGAATATACTATTACATTTCACGGTGTTTATAGACCGTCGACTGGGTAGAGCTTGTCTCCCTTTAAGTCAGTTTTCAGCGTCGAATTAGCCCGAGTCTTACAAGAGCTTGATCTGATCGTCATCCATCATCAAGCATCAAAGTGGAACCTACAGTATATACCGGACTGAAAATGTAAGGTCATCAATGCATCACCTGCCCACTGGGACCAAGTAACCCTGTTGTAACTGTAGCCAACAAAAAACGGAGAACAGGGTATCATCACTGCACGTATGTATAACACGGTAGACTCGGGTACATGTGTCATATGATAGAAATGTCTTCTGCAGGTGCACTCATCCATGACGCCAAATCACCAGAAGCTGCTTCTGGATCAGCACCAGGCTTCCCGTCCACTAGGTAGAATACGCCTACGCGCCGAAAGTCTCGTTTCCCATTATCAGCCTTGGTGGCCAGTACCACCAGCAGCCCTCTTAGAATGCTCTTTCCCTTGGCGCCTATAACGACGGCGTAACCCTTCTCAACAACACTCGCCTGATCGCCTTCGCTGTCTAGATAGACCCAACCGATGTGTGTGTACCCCGAACGACCGAGGAGTTCTTTGGTGGTGGTCCCCTCCTCCCCATTCCGGGCTGGAAGCGGTAGGTCTGAAAAACTCTGATCGGGATCTGTGTCTAGGTAAGCCTCTTGTACGGATGCGCGGGGTGTACCTTTCGCTGATGCTAGGAGTGAGAATCTGTTTTGTTAAAACGAAACCGAATAGCTTCACCGGACGCACTGTCCAGCTGTGAAACTCGTGTAGATTTCTGGACTGGTCGAGGAAGGACTTGCTTCCCTGCATCGTCGACCATTGCGGGGAGTTTTGATGACGGTTGCCCTTTGTTGCTAACGCAGGGGATCAGTTTAATCAGTTTGGTGACTGCTCTCGCGACGAAGGATTCCGTCTTCACGTACGCGGTCCCATTGTCAGATGTTAATCTTGCACAGGGATCGGGTGTGAGGGTATCATGCGCTAGCCGGGATGTCAATGTCAGTAGGTGGACTACCTTTACATCCGGGACGGACAGAACACGCACAGATAGCATTGGACGGTTCTTTCGCTGATACACCACCTTCCAGGATTTCGGTACCAGAGACCCTCTTGGATGTAGCCTGCGCCCCCAGCATGCTCTCGTCGCCTGGATCCATAGACTGGCCCTTTGGTTGTCTGTACTCGAAAAGCTCAATCTCCTCCCGATCCCACACCACCTTCCTCACTACCGCTCTGACTTCTAACCTGCCACCTTTGATTTTCCCAAATGGGAATCCTTCTGCAGCCGGGACCGCATGACAACTTCCGATTGTCCACAAAGGCTTGTCAATGGGCATCGTGCCCGCCAAGGGACCGTCAGTGGCTGCCCACGACCACGATGGCGCTACGTAGTCCCCGCTGGTGCGCTCGCCGGGACTGTGCCTGTACCACAAAAGGTCATGGGATAACCTGCGCTCCCACAATCCAGCGATGTATCGCTCGGTTCCCCACCACATCCCGAAAGTTTGTGCAATGGCTGATACCGCTGGGAGTTTATCTGAGCGATCTGTAATTTTTCTCCTAGTGTACGTGGATAGGGCGTCTACCCAGGCCTTTTCCAGCGCACGTGAATCCTCGTCTGATAGGACACTGGGGGGCACGCGCGACGCCATGATGTCAGGTAGCTTGGCTACCCAGTGTGACGACGGTCGACGTATCGAAGCTCCGCCTACGTTGATGAGGTGGGTGGCGCACTGGTACCGGAGGGAGTCCGTGGCGTATATCAGGATTCTTGGGGACAGTGCACGTTCCTGGAAGCACCAGGCCCGTTCATCCACTGGCTCACGGTACGGGGTGTATTCCCAATCGTCAAACACCCACACGGTGCCCAGCCGCCCATCAGGGCACCAGAACGGCCAACGACGATCATCCTGCGTCGGATCCAGTCTATCTTCGAGGAATCCGACGCTGACTTTGTGTGCGCTAGCCGCCAAGATGGTGACATGTGCGTCCCGATAGATGCTATGCATGCGCGATATCTCGCGAGTTTTGTCGTCCGGGGAATCCTGGACGATGCAAAGTGTGTCGGTCCAAAGATACTTCAGTTTGAGTTTATGCGTGCATAAGATGGCGTCTTTGATAGTTTTGGGTAGCCGGTGGATGTCGATTCCTTTCTGGTACATGTCTATGTTGCTCGTGGTCGTGCTATGCGGCTGTGGCTCCCCCCAAACATAGCTCAATGCTGCATAGGCACTGCGGTCGCCGCCTGGTACAGTTACGAAGAGCTTTGGGTTTTCTGGGTCGGTGCAGTCCACCACGCGTGTGGGTAGCTCCATTGGTTCCAATTTTGGGCAGGTCGGATGATGCCTGTCGCACTCTGCAATACATTCTAACGCAAGCTGGAAGGCCTCGTCGGAACCTACTCTCCATACGGTATTCCTGCCATCGATAATCGAAGCAGCAGGATCATCTGAACGAATAAGAATTCAGCACAGGGAGAACATCCGTGAAGGGAACCGAAAGCAGACGTACCTGGAGCACAATACACTGGGTAAGTGTGTTCGATGTCAATGATGTCGACCTTCACTCCCAGCTCAGGCCCCTTCAAAAACCGCAGAGTCACCTGGAATGTCTCTTGAGGTCCGGGGGGACCTCGCTTTCCGTTTCGCGCGAGTCCGTTAAACTCTAAGATCTTGTCTTTTAAGATACCACATAGGTTGCAGTCGTTGTCGTCGGCGGCATTCACGATCTCCTGCCAGCTTTGTGTTCTGTATGTGAGGCCCTTTGGCGAGTCTTGCCCGTAACCTTCCAGCGCGAGCTGGAACGGGGCATAGGAAAATACAGCTTCTGAACACGCGGCACAGACTAGGGAGCTAACTGGCGGAGCGGTCATAGGGGTGTTCATTGTCTGATGCAGTGGTCAGAGCGACATAACCATTGTAACTTTGCACCGGGTACTTACCTCTAGCTGAAGATGCAATGAATCAGATGCACGTGTCCTGTCAGCGTTCAGTGGCTATAGCTGATGAAGGCCGCGCGTAAGGCTGTTGTCGCAACATAGACGCGCTGTAACACGTGAGCTCAATGTCAGCGTGGCGCTTGATTGGTTGGGGCGTCTGTGTCGGTCAGCGCATGATGGTGCTCGTGGGCTAGAGACGGTGGTGGGTGAAAGAACATAGGTGAGACTCGAGAGGCCGCTCCGAGTCGAATAGTCGCCGTACTAGAGTCATCGTGTAAATTCAAGCTTGTTGAACTGTGTTCCAACTAGTCTCGTTCCCGACGTTGTATGTAGGGCACGACGCACTCCTTACCTCGTTGACACTGCCACCTGACGTCTGAGTTTCAAGTCGGAGGCAAAAAACATGTAAGGTTCAGTCGCGCGTTTGTGCCCTACAACGTCTGGTGCATTTCGTAGAGAAGGGGGTAGGTCAGGTCACGTGCATACGTAGTTACGCTACTACTATAGTCAGTCCCAATCACTACGCCGCTTCAACGATCATGGAAGACGAAGAAGACCTTTGGCGCCAACTAGAATCCCTGGAGGACGGGGACTGCTGCGAGGAGGACTGCAACTGTACAGGGTGCCTACTAGTCAATACACCTGATGATGACCCCCTGGCAATGTCTGATGACGAGCCTGAGGAAGAGGAACAGCACGAACCCCACAGATCGAGCAGTCT
>KN819363.1:147407-159145 GCA_000827475.1 Paxillus involutus ATCC 200175
TTGCCATTTGTCCGCTTTTCAAATTCTTCACATATCTTCAGTCGGGTTAATTTAGAGTCATATTTATGGTTTTTCTGAGCCATATCCCGAGCCCGGTTGAGATTTGTGGTTGACAGATCCTCCTTGGGCTCGCTCGTGCCAGGGTAAGGAGCTGGTGGTGGTTGGACAGGGGTCATGATGAGAACTTAATGAAGCACACTGAAAGAAGAAAATGCGGCCCAGATTACCATTCATAGTAAATATTGGTTAGTACTTAGAGCAATCAACAAACCCACGTGACCTGACCTACCCCCTTCTCTACGAAATGCACCAGATCCTATAGAGGTGTTTCTTTCCGGGTTTTCGTTCATGTTTTTTGCCTCCGACTTGAAACTCCGATAAGGATCTGGAACCGAGATTATGTTCCAACTAGCGAAAGCCCGGCGTTGAACGTGAACTCAGTTTCCCACCGTCAAAAATTTTCGATGCTTCAGCCACAATTCTCACCAACTTGCTTCAACAGTGCTCGAATCGCTCTTGCCATTCACGTTCAAATTTCAAACCCACACATTATCCTGAGCATGCAGTTTTTCCCGCATACAGCCGAGACACTCGAATTGGATGACTCCTTAAAACAAGGCGACCCATAGTTTCCGGTTATGAGGAGCTCTGCGAGAGGTTCAGACGTGTACTGGCTCAACGTAGTGCCTTCCTGGCGACGTTGAGCGGGCACACGTCTGGCGTTCTACAGTTGCGATGACCTGCGTTAGAATCTGAGACCACTCACCGGCGCCCAGATATAGGTCAGTAGAGGGACCAATCCATGCTTTTGGATCTACTTCATTGTGCATCATAGTTCCAAACCCCCCAAGATTCCTCATCGGAGACCAATGTTTTGCGTTATCTCTTACAGACTGGCTACAGTAAAATTTCGGTTGACAATTTAGCTTGGCTTCGGAAAAGCTGTCGGTTAGCCATCCAGAGGCTCATCGTAGACACGACAGCTCAAGGGGACCTTGCTGAACGTATAAAAGGGCTTGCGAGCGAAGATCCAGCTCCATGACTACAGGAAGAAGGTAGTAACTTCCTTGACTGAGTTCCTTGTACTGGCGTGGCGTTTTCCAGTTTTTGTAAGTACTGTGCATTTGTTGGATGTATAGTGCAGTTTTGGTGGTTTCATTGCCATGATGCATCGAATATACTGTTACGTGCACCCGACGGTTAGTCAACCTTGTGTTAGTACCGAGGGTGAAGTCAATGCTGAAGAGACCACTTGGAGTTAAAACCATGCGATCAAGCTCCAGTCCAAATCTGAACACCGCATTCATCGGTGATCGATGATCAATTGATCACCAGATCATTCATGACATCTGCCGCCGACCAGTAATCAATTAGCTCAAGAGTCCCTGGATGGCACTGAGGTGACAACTTGCTGTCGCTGAGCGCTTCAATGTCGGGTCAGCGACGGTCAGCGGCACTCCGCGATTCGGAGCTTCGACTGCTGGTGAATAGAAATGAATAACTTTACTCGCCTTGAGCATTTGTAACTTGGAGCAGGCTACGTTGGCGACGCACATATAGTCACTGACGGAAGCCTGGATGCCCGTGCCCACTTCGTCGGCAGTTTCCTTCAAGCTGTGTTCGATTCTTGATTCTTGAAGTTGAGTCGCTTTTGCCATTCACATTGTAACCTCAACCTGGGAACGAAGCACAGGCATTCACGACATTCATCAGACTCACAGGATCATCTCACAGCTATCTTGTCTATCCCATCGCAGGAACGGCGGACATAGCGACTACAGGAACTGCGGATGCCAGACATCCATGATGGGCCTATTACGGTAAAGCAAGATTCCTGTAGTTTTTCCTGCATACGGCCGAGACACTCGAATTGGATGTCTTCTCAAAATAAGACCCCATATCTTTTCTTGTTATCAGACATTCTGTGAGAGTCTGATGATCATTTCTGGCGTTGAGGGTCTCGTCTGATCGCTACATTTGTGACAGGGCTTCGGGACATGTGACTCCTGTGTTGTTACAGCACGTAGGTAGAGGGGCTAATCCATTTTTCTGACTCTACTACAGGTTCAACAACATTCCTGGAAAATTTTGGGCCTATTCAAGAATTGGTCTCCGCGTCCGACGATGATCCGAGTCTGGGAGTATATCCGTGCCCATTCCTGTAGCATCGCCGCCTTAGCGACAGAGTCTTGCAATTCAAATTGAACCAACATGTACGATATCTTCGCGTCCCCCTGTATGGCGTGATCGCGCCGAGGACTATCTCGCACTCTGTGCCCAGGATATATAAATCGTACATGCAACACCCTAAGGTTCTTCCATTCTTCCATCCTACCAGCACTTGTGAACATAATGAACCGCCTTTCGTTCAACTCCAGAAACAGGAGAGCCCCACCTCCCGTGCCTCCACCGGACGACTCGAACGGCAACACGTCGCGCGAAACGTCTCTTCCAGACACAGACGACACATGGGATAACTTTGACCTCACGTCCACCGAATATGCGCGCAGGGGCAAGGAATTGATGCGCCTGATCAACGATCTGCGGGCTATGGGGTATGTACCAATCACTGCAGTGTTGCGTTGTCCGAATAACCAATGTTTACTCTCCAGCGCCGAGACAATGATAGATCTTCCATCGATCGTCGTTATCGGTGGGCAGTCGGGTATGTCTGGGGCATATATGGACCGCGCTTAGGTTTCGTTTTGACTGATTGTTTTTCGTCAGCCGGAAAGAGTTCCCTGGTGGAGGCTGTCAGCGGAGTGAGCCACCGACCTCCTTCATGCAGCGATAGTAAGAACGACTAACGGCTTTTCTTAGGTAAACGTTCCCAGAGACAGTGGGACCTGCACGCGGTATGTAGATCATTCCCTTGTCGTTACCGCGCTCATCGTCTCTACAGGTGTCCCACGGAGTGCACCATGTCCAGTAGTGCGACGACGTGGTCCTGTACCATCCAACTTCGCTTCGACTACGATTCATCCGGTCATCCCCTTCCGCAAAGCAGAATGATACCATTCGGGGCTCCGATTACCAACAGAGACGAGGTAGATACTTGGCTGCGTCGCGCCCAAGCTGCCATCCTCAACCCGAATACACCGCCAGAGAATTTCCACAATAAAACCGTACCGGAACTGCGAGCTGTCACTAGCTCTCTCAAGTTCTCGAGAAATGTGGTGACTATCTCCATCGAGGACCCCGATGCCATTGATCTCTCCTTCGTGGATTTGCCTGGTTAGTAGTCTAATGATGCGCAGTTCCGTGCTAATTGGTGTCATAGGGTTGATCCAAAACGAGGATCAAGAAGTCATCGATTTGGTGCAAGAACTGACTGTCAGGGCCATCAGTCGGCCAAACACGATCATCTTGACCACGATACCCATGAGTGGTAAATACAACCGCTTTTCGCAACTCGAGAATATTCTTGACTATTTTCCCTCTTAGATGACATGCAGAATCAGCTATCTGTCAGGCTCGCTAGAGAAGCAGACCCAGATGGCGAACGCACTATAGGTAGGTCGATCCCTGACAACAAGCACCCATATCTTGACCGGAGTTTGTTGCAGGGGTACTCACCAAGCCCGATACCCTCGGGGATGGTGCGGTCAGCGCTAGAAGGATGTGGGTTGATGTCATCGAAGGACATCAATATGTTCTGCAGCATGGATACTATTGCGTTCGTCTTCCTGACGACGCTCAACGCACACAGCGCCTCTCCAGAGCTGCATTTCAGAGGCTGGAGGCACAGTACTTCGACACGACTCACCCTTGGAGTGAAGTTACCAACCGTGGTCGCTTCGGAATTCCGGCGTTTGTATCAGATATCAGTGCTTTGCTCGTCAGGCTGATTGAAAGATGGTAAGTGGCACAGACATGTGTGCAGCTTTGCCTGACCATATGGTCGTGTAGCCTGCCGAAATTGAAAGAGGATGTCGAGCGGCTACTTGCGTCGTGCTTAGCAGACCTCAATGCTTTGCCTCCACCTTTATCCAGCGATCCCCAGATCGAGGTTCTCGGGAAACTAAACGACTTTTGCGCTGCGCTCAGAGCTGTCGTCGATGGCACCAGCTCGGACAAAGGGCTTGCACGGCGCAATCGCGAGCTGTACGGTGTTTTCAAGAGAGACATTCGAGGAACAGCTCCAGACTTCCGTCCGTTTGAACAACCAAATATGTACAGACCCTTTGATGCTCTCGAGCCGGACGAGATTTTTGGCGATAGGAACCCTGGAGTGCAGACCATGGGTGTGTCTGAGGTTCGGCAGGTCATTAAAGAGTCAGCTTCGTCCACTAGCGTATACCACCGGGTGCTGACGGTCACCGTAGGTCCATCGGTTGGGAACTTCCCAGGAATATCCCATACGAAGCCAAGACTCGCCTCATATCGCAATTCACGACCCTCTGGACCGCACCTGCCGAGCGGTGTTTGACCGCCATCAACGACGTGCTGGACGATGTCATCCAAGGGCTCATCAAGACCCACTTTGGGCGGTTCAGGGTGCTTCAAGAGCTTGTTTCGTATGTATTCGCTCACACTCTTTTACTTCATGACGCTAACTGCCCCTTACTCAGAGAACTTATTCGGTCGGATGTTGAGGAGTACAAGAGCCAAGCTCACAGCGCTCTCAAAGAAACATTGGAGCTAGACGTTAAGCCGAGTTATACGCAAAACACGCACTATTTTGAGAGCCTTTGTGAAAAATGGCACAACACGTACAAACTGGGCCGGCGCAATCCAACGCAGCATCTGCTTACCACAGCCGATCGGGGAAACAGAGTCTCCGTGGCGATCGAGTCGGTTTCGACGACTCATATTTCGAATGCGTTACATTATCTGGCGCAGGCTGGTTACTCGGGACTTACAGCCGGCGATTTGGCTCGTTTGCTGCCTCCTGAGCCCTTTGAAGAAGAGCTGATCGTCATGGCGCACGTCCGTGCATACTTCCACGTCGCATACAAGGTACGCAGTCTCTGCAAGTGCATGGGTTGGACAACGATGGACTTACGCACTGCGATATAACTTACAGCGGATCATAGACCACATCCCTCTCAGAATCGAGCACTCGCTGCACCAAGCTCTAGCGGGAAAGCTGTCTGTTACCCTCATCCAGAGCCTGATCGTGGACACGACAGCTCGAGGAAACTTTGCGGAGCGCATGGCGGAGCTTGCGAGCGAGGATCCGGTCATCGCTAGGAAGCGGGAGCAGCTCCAAGCGAGGCGATCACGATTACAGACCTATAGGAGGAGGCTGATCAATTTTTCTTCCTGAGCTCTTTGAAGTGGCGTCTTTTTTTTTTTTTGTATGTATGGACTCGGTGTGCTTGACTCGTTTGGGATGTACGGTACTTGAGGTTTTGGTCGGGTCGAGTTGCGATGACATATTGAATAAATTATCTGTTATATTGGTTCTCTCCTGGGTGTTCGTGGGACGTCGACTAGGTTCCACGTCACGGCTCCCTTGGATCGTTTGTCCAATGCTCCGTGCTCGCCCGTGCCCTTGGGTTCTATATTGAAGTCGTTCGTCGTCTGAGATAATCCGTGGGCCAGGCAATCCAGTAATGCAGAGCAAGGCAAACAAATGAAACCAACACACCTCTATGAACTACAGATACGACACAACACGCGGGTGAATGGGGACGAGGGGAAAGCATGATGGCACGTACCTCTGGTCCTATTAATACTTTCGGAGTGCCAAGTACTGCATGACAGAGGTCGCACTGAGCAAGAAATCTTCTTGATCAGTGCGATTTCTGTCGGAGGTCACATCACGATAGCCGGGGGCTATCATAGCCATCTGCGCTGGCTTGATCTCGCCTACCTACGTCAATGGCGGATCTACATTCAAGGCTAACGGGGGAACCCGATGAACGACAAGGTCACGAAAATCAGGGGAATATACCCCCAAATCTACATGATCTTGCCACTCGCCCATGCCTCCATCCACAATATTAATCACATATTTGTTGGCTGTTTGGTATTCCTCGTTTTCTGTCAACGAGAATATATATTGACGTAGAACCCTGCGGGAATCTGTCGAGATTAGCGGAGATGTATCGGACCGGAGGTAACCTGCTGAAGGCCAGGGGGGATCTGTCCAAGCCCTGTGAAAAGGTTCATCGCCTTCATTTCTATTATTTATTAGTTGAAGGTTGGTAGTGAATCGCTTGTATACATTGACCATGGCCCACGCACTGGTAATGACTGGACGTCGGACCTCCGTCGACGTCGAGTCCGATTTCGAACGTGACGCAAGGGTGGTCTGGTGAAGATAGCGCTGGTGTCTTGTGGCCTTGCTCCATCCGAGTCTGTGGGGTGAACTGTAGTAAAATCGTGGGTGTCCAGCCCTGAGTTCACGCTGAGATGTCATGAGCCTGAATTCAGGGAACACGCGGCACCCCGAAGAGCCACACGCTCAAACAGGCTCAAACACATCCTCCAACCTCACCATCTTGCATGATCGAAAACACGACTCGGATAGGTGCCTCGGAACGAAGGTGTGCGACGTCGTTTGACCCGTGTCCAGTCGTCACCCCCACAGAATTCAATACAATAAAAGATCGAAAGCCAAAGTAGGAATCTACGCTACATCACAAAGTTTGCTACGAATACAAATTAAAGCTGAGCATCATGGACTCCAAGGCTACTGCTTCCTCAGAAATTCTTCTCTTCGGCCTTCTCGTACCTCTCTCCACTCGTCCAGATCTACCTGCTTGCTTATTTACAACGCGTTTCAGTGCTCTCTTTGTCTCTCCATCTGTGAAAGTCGCAATATCGAAGTAGACAGGTGCGAGTTCCAAAAGCCTGTGCCACATGATGTGTTAGATTTGACATCAACATCAAGGTGAACAGTGAGACGCTTACCATTCCGCTCGGACGTCAGTGGCTGTCCTGATATAAGGCCTTGTCGTTAACACAAACTCGTGGAAGATGACCCATTCTGGCTGCGTATCAAGTCCGCACGACGGGTGAAGCGCAACAACCTAGCATCATCGTATTCCCGTCAATCCGTCTTACCCTCAAAGCGCCTCTCGTGAAACACAGCGTACCTGGTTGTCTTTCACCGTCAAGTAGTTGCCCATATTACCCTCCTTATGCGCAACTTGCATGAAGTACCCGCAGCACAACACCTTCCTGATGGCAGTGCACATCTTCTTTTCGTCCGTAATGGACACAAGCTCCAGTTCGGAACGCTCCATGTTTCGCTGCAGCTGTTCGCGAACGTTCTCTGCTTGAGCGAGCGCACGTGCAGAGAGAAAGTTATTCAAAGCCCAGTTTCTATCGTATTTATCTGTCAAGTATCTGAGTTATTTGGCTACGACGGAGGACCCAAAAGAACGCTGACTTTGCATGTAAGAGTTGTACACATTGAAGAGCGTCAGGTGGTCGCCATCTGGAACGGTAAGCAGGGCCTTCGCAGCATCCGCTTCTTTACGCTGGTTATTAGGCCGGAGCCATACATTTGGTACTGAAAAGTCGAGTAAGAACCCTACAGAATGACTATTGGCGATAACATTGGCCTCACCAGACAACATCGCAGTAATAGTTAGTATTTCATTGCTGCATTGGAACTCGGGGCTGGAAATGAGCGTCTTCGAAAGCTGAAGAAAACATTAGCTAGAGGCACACCACAAAATGTGAGCTGGAGCCTACCTGAGGATCTAATGGGAACTCGGCCATCACGCTTCCGAGTGCGGTAAGGTTGCCATCGTCGTCCAGTGCCGCCAGATAATTCAGCAATTCCAGAGCACGCATGAGCGTTTCTGGTGCAGGGGCATCCACATAATCGAACTTTACGAGATCCTGCTTGACATTATTACCAGTGCCAACAATAACCAGCTTCGTCACCTACCCTGACCCCCAGCTTTAACAGCGCCGACACAGTAATCGCCAAATTACTCTGCAAAATCTCTGGGTGCGTCTGCTCCTCAAGTTCTGACATGAAGTCCCTTTCCGTATACAACCTGAAGCACTTTCCAGGCCGCGTCCGCCCGGCGCGTCCCGCTCTCTGCTGCGCCGACGCTTTTGATATTGGGCTCACCAACAAGCTCTCGATTCGTATACGTGGGTTGTACACACTCTGCTTCAAGAAGCCCGGGTCGACGACGTAGACGATGCCATCGATCGTAAGCGAGGTCTCCGCAATATTGGTCGATACGACTACTTTCCTCCCAGGGGGCCCGTTCGGCCTCTGAGGCTTCGGAGGAGGGTCAAATATCCGCTGCTGCTGTTCAGGTGGAAGAGATGAGTAGAGCGGGATACAAACAATAGGACCGATAGAGTCCGAGTCCTGGTTGGCAAAATCGTCCGCCTCCAGCTTGATCTTCCGACACGCTTCCTAGATCTCTTCCTCGCCCGTCAAGAAAAGCAAAACATCACCAGAATCCTCTGCACGATGAATCATCAAGACAGTGCGGATGGCTGATTCGACGTAATCAGGCTCGGGTTCCCGTGTATAGAATACCTCAACAGGATATGTGCGCCCTGGTACTTTGAATAATGGGGCAAGGGAGCCTTTTTGGATTCCAAAGTAGTTCTGGAACTTGAGAGCGTCGAGGGTGGCCGACATGATGATGATTTTGAGGTCAGAGCGTTTTTTGGCGAGGGATTTGAGGATACCCATGAGGATATCAGTGGCAACTGTACGTTCGTGAACTTCGTCGAGGATGATGGTGGAGTAGTGATTGAGGTCTGGATCGTTCATGGCTTCCCGGAGAAGCATGCCGTCGGTCATATATGTGAGGAAGGTGGTACCAGGCTCGGTCATGTCTTCGAAACGTATCGAATAACCGACGTGCCGCCCAAGTTGAACTATATTGTGCCAACGGCCACACCACGCGTAAGCATCACCTAAGCATACGGACTTGACGAAAACTCGGCTTACCGTCCATCTCATCAGCAACACGCTTTGCAACTGACATGGCAGCTACACGTCGTGGTTGCGTACAAGCAACAAGTTTTCCCTTCACATGAGGCAGATCCGTGTATGCGACAAACTGTGGTATTCTATCGACGAACAGCGATCGTGCACGGGTTAAAAAAGATAGACCACAAGAGCCTTTCTCGGATGCCAACTTACTGTGTTGTCTTGCCGACTCCAGGCTCACCTACGATGACGATGATCTGGTTCTTATTGAACTATGGATGTGTTGTCAGTATTCTGGTGGACACAGTATGGTCATTGGTTGACTTGAGGTAGGCATCACAATCACCGTGACAAGAGCGGGGACAAGAGCGGCTCTACAGACAACACGACCACGCACCATCTTGTAGAACTATCCATCTGAGCATAGACAGGAAGTTTCCTCCGCGCCTCTAACATTTCTTTGTATCGAGGAGTATGAGGAATCTTGGTAAATGGATTGATGTCGTGTTGCTAGGGCGAAAGGAGCAAGCGTCAATACAGATTGTACTCGAGGTACTAAGAACCATTGAGTAGTTGATTGTACCAGAGCCTTGCGGACTTGAGCGCCGGTCACCTTGCGAGGTAGAAAGCCAAAGAGCGGTTCATCCTCCGCACCGTGTTGCGGCATTCGATGTGCTAGGTATGGATTTTCCTTATGATGTCTTGACATGTCCTGCAATCCAATGTCGTTTGAGGGGGACAAAAGAGTGCAGTGACGATCTGACTGCAGCCGCGCTAGCTGGTGCACGATAGATGCTGATCGCTGATCCTGTAAGTCTTGCTCGCTCGTGGTGTTGTAAGGCTTATGGCAGGTTACCTATAGTACACGAGTTGAGCACTTCTGTTAGCGCTCAATATGCAACTGCTCCGTGACTCGGCCCGCCAGCACTTGATAGAAATATTGATGAGCAGTCCTGTTCCATGAACAAGTTACCGGGAAATTAGATACTAGGAAGTGTACAGACCACGTCCTAGCTTGCCTAGCCTGCCTTCAGTACATTATCATGTCCACGAAGGCAAACCAGCACCGAAACAAGTCAGCGACCTCGGTCGGCAGCCCACCAAATAAGGGTAGTAGTTCCGCTTCAAACTCAGTGTCAACAAGTTGAAGTCCGCGTGTGACAGAGTCATGACACAGTGGAGTTAACGCGACAGTGAGTCTGACACAACCTTTTGACTCGACGATCTCCATCATTTCAGCTCGCATTGAGCTCATTCAACTTCGTGGTGCTTTAATTGCAGTTCTAGAAGAGCCTGAGAGGTGGGGACAAATATATTCTGAGGGACATAGTGGGTGCTTTTGCAAATGTACTGACTGCTCTTGACTGCCGAATTCATTATACAGCATAGTACATCATAGTACGTGTAGCGAAGCCACGAGCCTTGCACCGTGGTCGCAATGAGGACTACCTATCTAAGTTATCTTTCATCTTGTCCCAAGGATATATAAATCTTCCATGTGGTCCCCTTCTGCTCTTCACCCATTTTTCCGTTGTACCAGCAGTAGTGAACATCACGATGAACGGATTTCGGTTCAACAAAACCAAAACCACTATACCTCAAGCTCCAGCATCTCAGGCCCCCGCCCTCGCCCCTAGCCCCGAGCCAGATGCGAATGTTGAAACATCTAGCATCTCGGGTCAACGGTCTTCTTCAGACTCAGATGATAAGTGGGAAGACTCAGACTTCGACCTCTCGTCCACCGAATATGCGCGAAGGGGCAAAGAATTGATGCGCCTCATCAACGATTTGCGGTCAATGGGGTATGTACCGGTCATTACGGTATTGCATTGTCTGAATGACCTTTTTTTTTACTCTCCAGCGCTGACACAATGATTGACCTCCCAACCATCGTCGTTATCGGTGGGCAGTCGGGTATGTCATGGACTGCGCTTAGGTTTCGGTTTGACCCATTTTGTCTCGCCAGCCGGAAAGAGTTCCCTGGTCGAAGCTGTCAGCGGGGTGAGGCACCGACATTTACCATGTCCCTGGAGTGGGACTGGCTAACACCTTCTTATAGGTAAACGTTCCCAGAGACAGCGGGACCTGCACGCGGTATGTAGATCAGCCCTTTGTAGTTCACGCGCTTATGGTTTCTATAGGTGTCCCATGGAGTGCTTCATGTCTAGTAGTGCGAAGACGTGGTCCTGCACCATTAAACTTCGCTTCGACTACGATTCATCCGGTCGTCCCCTTTCCCGATCCAAAGAGGTAGGATTTGGGGCTCCGATCACCGACAAAAACGACGTGGATATTTGGTTACGTCGCGCTCAAGCTGCTATCCTGAACCCGCACACACCTGCAGAGAATTTCCACAAGAAAACCGTGACGGAATTGAGAACAATCAACTCTACTAGCTCTCTCAAGTTCTCGAGAAACTTCGTTACTGTTGCCATCGAGGATCCCGACGCTATCGACCTTTCCTTCATAGATTTACCTGGTTCGTAGGTCATCGACGTGTAGTTCCGTACTAACCGGTGTCGCAGGGCTGATCCAAAACGAGGATCAAGAAGTCATAGATTTGGTGCAAGAGCTTACTGTCAAGGCCATCAGTCGACCCAACACGATCATTTTGACTACGATACCCATGAGCGGTAAATGCAACCAGTCTTCGTTGCTCAAGAAGTTCTTTTGACGACAACGCTCTCTTAGATGATATACAGAACCAGCAATCTGTCAGACTTGCTAGAGAAGCAGACCCAGATGGTCAACGTACTATAGGTAAGTTGATCCCTAACGACAAGTGTTCATGTCTTGACTTGAGTTTGTTACAGGGGTGTTGACGAAGCCAGACACTCTCGGGCAAGGTGCAGTCAGCGCCAGAAGTCATGGATTG
>KN819363.1:193981-215468 GCA_000827475.1 Paxillus involutus ATCC 200175
TTGGGGATGACCCACCTGACGGAGCTGTCTGAGATAGAGTATTAAATAAGTATTAAATATAAGATAGAATAAAACAAACCTCGCACCCCGTACGTGTGTGCTGTCGAACTCACTACGACCATCTACGTCGCCGCGTACTTTTGAGCCGGCGTGTTCGTTGTTGAGGTACTGGGCTTGTTGTTGAGTCGATCGGTTTGTGGTGGATATTTTGAGCCATTGAGATTGCCTTAGTCAGTGGTACACTTCAGCGACGTTGTGGATGGAATGGGGGTGCTGTTGGGGGTATGGTTGGGTAGATGGCAGTGGTAGAGGATGTTGAACGTTGAATGCAGAAGTGGCGTGAAGTTTTCAACATGTCACATGATTTCGCAAAACATCAAAATTTTACAAGTCCACAACCACTAGCAAAACCAAATGCGACTTGTATCGAGTTCCGCTAGTAACCCAATAATTAGCTGGCGAGCATGAATCTACTATAATGACTATGGTGTAATGGTTAGATTGTGTAGTAACTGTGATTTTTTGGTGCCGAGTGTTCGACTCCTGCCATGTGCATATGTATTTACAAACCTTAGCCGGCTTACTGCACTTCCAAATCTGGTAGTCTCAATTAATTATGACAGAATATGACAGAATTGGCCTAATTCTCATGAATTCTCCAGAATTCTGCAGAATTCACACCAGAGGATTTTCCTGATGCTTCGTGATGTTTTGGTTTCAGTTGTAGAAGAGCCTGAGAGGTCGGGACAAATACATTGTTAGGAACACAGTGCGTGCTTTTGTAAATGTACTGACTGCTCTTGACTGCCGAATCCATTGTACAGCATAGTACGTGTGGCAAAGCCACGAGCCTTGCACCGTGGTCGTAATGAGGACTACTTATTTTTCATCTCGTCCCAAGGCTATATAAATCTTCCATGTGGTCCCCTTCTGCTCTTCACCCATTCTTCCATCTCACCAGCAGTAGTGAACATCACAATGAACGGATTTCGGTTCAACAAAACCAAAACAACTACACCTCAGGCTCCCGCAGCTCATACCTCCGCCTCCGAGCCCGAGCCAGATGCGAATGTCGAAACATCTAGCACGTCAGGCCAACGGTCTGCTTCAGACTCGGATGATAAGTGGGAAGATTCGGACTTCGACCTCTCGTCCACCGAATATGCGCGAAGGGGCAAAGAATTGATGCGCCTCATCAACGATTTGCGGTCAATGGGGTATGTACCGGTCATTACGGTATTGCATTGTCTGAATGACCTTTTTTTTTACTCTCCAGCGCTGACACAATGATTGACCTCCCAACCATCGTCGTTATCGGTGGGCAGTCGGGTATGTCATGGACCGCGCTTAGGTTTCGGTTTGACCCATTTTGTCTCGCCAGCCGGAAAGAGTTCCCTGGTCGAAGCTGTCAGCGGGGTGAGCTATCGACATCCACCACGCCCCCGCTAGAGTAAAAGGACTAATAGCTTCTCTTAGGTAAACGTTCCTAGAGACAGCGGGACCTGCACGCGGTATGTAGATCAGCCATTTGTAGCTCACGCGCTTATGGTTTCTATAGGTGTCCCATGGAGTGCACCATGTCCAGTAGTGCGAAGACGTGGTCCTGCACCGTTAAACTTCGCTTCGACTACGATTCATCCGGTCGTCCCCTTCCCCGATCCAAAGAGGTAGCATTCGGGACTCCGATCACCGACAGAGACGACGTGGATATTTGGTTACGTCGCGCTCAAGCTGCTATCCTGAACCCGCACACACCTGCAGAGAATTTCCACAAGAAAACCGTAACAGAATTGAGAACAATCAACTCTACCAGCTCCCTTAAGTTCTCTAGAAACGTTGTTGCTGTCGCCATCGAGGATCCCGACGCTATCGACCTTTCCTTCATAGATTTACCTGGTTCGTAGGTCATCGACGTGTAGTTCCGTACTAACCGGTGTCGCAGGGCTGATCCAAAACGAGGATCAAGAAGTCATAGATTTGGTGCAAGAGCTTACTGTCAAGGCCATCAGTCGACCCAACACGATCATTTTGACTACGATACCCATGAGCGGTAAATGCAACCAGTCTTCGTTGCTCAAGAAGTTCTTTTGACGACAACGCTCTCTTAGATGATATACAGAACCAGCAATCTGTCAGACTTGCTAGAGAAGCAGACCCAGATGGTCAACGTACTATAGGTAAGTTGATCCCTAACGACAAGTGTTCATGTCTTGACTTGAGTTTGTTACAGGGGTGTTGACGAAGCCAGACACTCTCGGGCAAGGTGCAGTCAGCGCCAGAAAGTCATGGATTGATGTCATAGAGGGACACCAGCATACGCTGAAGCACGGATACTATTGCGTGCGTCTCCCTGATGACGCTCAACGCACACAGCGCCTCTCGAGAACGGCGTTTCAGAAGCTGGAGGCGGAGTACTTCGACACAAATCCCCCTTGGAGTCAATCTACCGAACGCGGTCGCTTCGGGATTCCTGCATTCGTATCAGATATCAGTGTTTTGCTGGTCAAACATATTGGAAAAAGGTAAGCTTAGTACACGGGTGTGCAGCGTCGCCTGACCATGATGTGGTGTAGCTTGGCAAAGCTTAAACAGGATGTCGAGCGGTTGCTTGCGTCGTGCTTGGACGACCTTGTTGCCTTGCCTGCCCCTCTGACCAGCGATCCGCAGGTCGAGGTCCTTGGGAAAGTGAACGAGTTTTGTACTGCCTTTAAAGGCATCATCGATGGCACCAGCTCTGACAAAAGGCTTGCGCAACGCAACCGTGCGCTGTACGCTGATTTCAAGAGAGACATTCGAGGGACCGCTCCAGACTTCCGCCCCTTCGAACGTCCACACAGATACGAGCCGCTCGATTCTCTCGAGCCGAACGAGCCTTTTTTGATTAGGAGGAACCCTGGGGTGCGCACCATGGGACTGTCTGAGGTCCGACAGGCGATTAAGGAGTCAGCTCCGTTTACCAGTGTCTTTGTCACGGGGTGCTCACTGTCGTTACAGTGCCATTGCTTGGGAACTTCCCAACAATATCCCGTACGAAGCCAAGACTCGCCTCATATCCCAATTCACGACCCTCTGGACCGCACCTGCCGAGCGCTGCTTGACCGCCATCAACGAGGTCCTGGACGACGTCATCCAAGGACTCATCGAGACACATTTTGGGCGATTCAAGGTCCTGCAGCAGCTCGTGTCGTACGTATTCATTCGCACTCCTTTGCTTCCTCATGTCAATTGTGTCTTTCGCAGCGAACTTATCAGTGCAGATGTTGAAGAGTACAAGAGCCGAACTCGTTGTGCGATGAAGGAGACTTTGGAGCTGGAAGATAGGCCGAACTATACTCAGAATACCGACTATCTTTTGACCCTTCGCGACAAGTGGCTCAACAAGTACAGACTGGGCCGGCGAGATCCATCGCAGTACGAGCTTCTCGATGACTCTGAGGAATCTGATTATCCGACTGCGCAGAGGCAAACGGATGAGGTTACCAATGCTTTGTATTATCTTACGCAGGCTGGCTACTCGGGACTTACCGCTGACGATTTGAATCGGTTGCGGCCCTACAACCCCAATGATTTTGAGGACGAGTTGATCGTCATGGCGGACGTACGCGCATACTTCCATGTCGCATACAAGGTAAGCCATCTCTGAAAGTGTATGATTGGATGTTGATGGACTCGCGCACCATGTACAGCGTATCATCGATCACATCCCTCTCAAAATCGAGCACTCTCTGCATCAAGCTTTGGCAGGAAAGGTGTCGGTTACCCTGCTCCAGAGCCTGATCGTCGACACGACAGCTCAAGGGGACTTTGCTGAACGTATGAAGGAGCTTGTGAGCGAAGATCCGGCCATCGCACTGAAGCGAGACCATCTGCAAGCGAGGCGGGCACGACTTCAGGACTACAAGAGGAAGTTGATGAACTTTTCTGCTTGACTTCCTTGTCTAGAATTGGCGTATTGTAGTGTTTGTAAGTACTCGGTGCGCTTGACACATTTGTAGAATGTACAGTAGAGTCTGATCGCCATGTCATGTCGAATGTACTATTGCGTTGTTTCTTCCCTTCGTACTGGAAAATCGACCGGATTCTCGAAATAATTCGCGAAGCCTGCGAGGTTCCAATTCTGTAACTTAAGCTGTAGACGATCAATGTAGGGACGTGCTCATTGTCTTTCCAACGACCCAGACCTCACAAACGCTGGGAATACGACGTCACTAGTACATACCTTGATCTCGTCCACGACGAGTAATAGCTCAAAACCAGCTTCGCGAATTTCCTCAGTGTACTCTTAGCATAGCGGAAACAGTCAAGCGATTAGTCTATTCCAAGTCAACGACGAGAAAGCTTTCAGGTGCAGCGAGTTGGGAGAGTACGCACTAAACCTGAGGTTCTTGATGCATTCTGGGACTGACCCTTGCCAGTCTGCTCTGTGCTGATACCTCGACGGACAAAGTTCAAGGCGAGAAGAGCAATAAGTCAGAAAGGTGGACCTCTCTGGACGGAAACCCACCCTTGGAAACGAGGAACGCCCTATGACATTTGGCACCGAACTGCTCGAGGATCACTGCAGATCCGAATTTGCCGTCCCATGTCTTGAGACAGTCATAGGAGGTGACGATGGAGGTGACTTCTTCGGCCGATACACCCTCAATTTATTAGGGGAGATCTCCGGGAAGAGTTTGCGTTGGTCCGAGAGGCTTTGTCGCTTACAAGTGTCCGTCATGCGTCAGGACGCGATTGAAGTTTCCGCAACCAGTGTAACGCCTTTGCAACGTGTTGCAACGGCACTTTGGCAGCCGAGGGTGCGGTACCATCAGCAGACCACATGGTGGGTGATAGAGCCGCTACCGCACTCTATGTTGTAGTCGTCGCCTGTTCCACAGCACTCGACGAAAAGGTTGCCAATGGACTCGAAAACTTGGGTGTTGATAACCACTCGGACGAGACCGCCGAACTGAATGATTTGGGCTCCAGGGGTAGTCCCATACCAAACGTTGCCTCCGCACGGTATACCACAAGGGTCGGATCGATCGAATGTAACTCTGTCACCGTCGACTCACCGATATCGATGTTGTTCAATCCTAGATCGTCAACGTTATGATCGTCGTCCTTAACGGCCAACACACGACCATTACTAAATCACGTCCTGCACGAGATGTGCTTGCGCGGCCTAGGATTCCAAATATTGCAGTAATAGGTATTATGTGGTCACGCGAAACTTCAGTTGATTCAGATTATTCTTGTTGATGATGACTAAGATTCCTGAAATATCAGCCTAGAACGCCGCATGAACGTTGAGTTGAGCGTCAACGCATCACGGCCGAAACACACGCGAACTCGTCGAGAATAGAGAAAAAGCTTACAAGTGCGAGTATTCGACAGGAATGCTTTCTCAATTCCAGAAAACCTGTCTTTACAGTAGGAGACATACTACCGCTTATATACCACTCAACTATGCTCAGACCTCCGTTCATGCTCGTTCAGAATACAAAGGAGAACAAGGGTAACCTTGTTCTCGCTGTGCCAATCGTTCGCAACGGTAGTGTCTCACATCGTCCTGATCACGTGATCCGCCGACAGTTGCAACTTGCGGTACGCAATACGTACGGCCGATACCTTGCACTTGGACTCCGGCTGTGGGAATGAGCGCTTGAGCCTCTGAGCAGGTGCACTGAAGCTCGCTGGAACCCTGCTGTGCAGTTCCACCACCACCTTTCATGAAAATGCTCTATAAAGCGATAGTAAAAGGGAAGAGGCCCTTGCAGGCCGCCTCTCATGCAATTTCATCCACTACGAGTGCTGCTGCCAACACCTCTTCCGCCATCTTTTCTAGAGTATTTGTAAAGCGAAGAATCAGTTTATCCGGCACGGTACGCTCTTTGAACAGAAGCGCTTTCAGGAGGACCTTCTCTGCAAGAAATATTGTTCCACCCGAATCACCCCAGCAACTACCTGGTGCCTCGTCCACCGTCCCACTCTACAGTACGCTCTTTCTCCTAGGCGCCCGCTCGCAACAGACCTAATTCACATTTATCACAGGTAAATTAGTATCGGCATGGACCCAAACTCCTACGAAGTGGTATCCCCTTCCTCTGGCCGTTGGCGCACTCCTCCTCGTGATGATCCAATACCACAAAAAGAGCGCACGTGCCGAGAAAGAAGTTCACGTTGACGAGGAAGGCCATGAAGTTATCAAGCTCAAAGGTCCTTGGCAGGTAAGTGTATATGTTTGCTAATTGTATCTCTTCTCAATTCTGGCAGGTTCACGTTATTGGTGCATTACCACTTCGCAACATGTCTCGGATCTGGGGTTATATGAACTCTTTCGAGCTACCCATTTGGATTCGTCCCTACAGTTTTCGGTTCTACGCTTATGTTTTTGGATGCAACCTGGAAGAGATTGAACCAAGCGACTTGACGAAATATGCCAGTCTAGGGGAATTTTTCTACAGACAGCTCAAAGCAGGCGCACGGCCGGTTGATAACGCTGTCCTCGTGAGTGCTCTCCACAATATACCAAACGTGCTCTTAAGTGTGCTCTTCAGGTCAGTCCCGCTGACGGCACCGTGCTTCACTTCGGTATTATCGATAATCTGCACGTGGAACAAGTCAAAGGGATTACTTACTCTCTGGACGCACTGCTCGGCGTAGAACGGTCCGACCCAAGCAGTCCCACGTCGCCAACGTCCACAGTGATAGACTTTCCTGAAGAACAAGAATCGGTCGACCATAGGGAATTTGCCATCGTCAACGGAATAGAATATAGTCTTGACAAACTCTTGGGCGCCTCTACGCCAAGCACGCCTGGTTCGAGGACGCCATTGGAACGGACGACTTCAGATCTCGACAATCCAAGTGATGTACCGCACAAACATGGTGCTCAAATCGACGCATCGATCGAGCAAGAAGGCAGCCCCCAAGAGACTCTCGCACATGACGCTTCCGTGGTTCGTGAAATGGGTGTTCCAGAGTCACTTGGAGTACGCAAGAGGAGCATCTCTGGAACAAGTGTTAGAGACGGGAACTCGCTCTACTTCACTGTGATATACCTCGCTCCTGGAGATTACCATCGCTTCCACAGCCCCACAGCGTGGGTAGTAGAGAAACGGAGGCATTTCGTTGGTGCGTGCTGCTGTACACTGTTTTCACCGTAGACTGACAAGCAGGCCAGGTGAACTGTTCTCGGTATCTCCCTACATGGCCAAGCGTCTACAGAACCTATTTGTACTTAACGAACGGGTTGCACTCCTTGGAAGATGGAGATATGGTTTCTTCGGCATGATACCCGTCGGCGCGACGAACGTCGGTAGCATCAACGTCAACTTTGACTCGGTAAGAAAAACGCTGATTATCTCCTAAAACATTGGGACTGATACCCATATTCAGGCACTTCGTACCAACGTCCGTGGTCGTCCACCCCCGCCGGGGACCTACACTGAAGCTGTCTACTCCGCGGCGTCCCCACTCCTCAACGGTCAACCTCTGACTCCTGCCCAAGAAATGGGAGGTTTCTATCTTGGCAGCACGGTCGTCCTGGTGTTCGAAGCACCAAAGACTTTCGAGTTCGCCATCAAGGCAGGGCAGAAAGTCAAAGTTGGAAACCGCCTGGGCGATGTCCCGGGGGCTTTCACAACCGTGGGGAAGCAGAAGACTGAGTGATGCTGGTGTCCTTCCATGGACCCCCATTTAAATTTAAATGCAAGGAATGAACTGGGACACTTTCACGCGCACTCTGATGACCGACATGGATTTCTCGAGGTATCTGTATATACCCCAATTATGTTCGAAATTTATCTACTGGGCAAACAATTATTTTTGAACTTTTTGCGTACAACAGGCGAAGACATTATTGCAGGGTGAGTCAAATGGTGCTGTGTGATTGTCCATGCACAAAATTAGGCATAGTCTCCCCTAGACAGACCGTAGAGTCAAAAGAAGATAGTCGTTCCTTGTCCACTACGGTCTGCTCGCTACCCATTTCCCCTACGCTAGGAGCTAGTGCTGACTATCCCACTGCGGTCTACGGCTCTTAATGGTGTAAATGTGTGAATTAGACGGGAAAATAATATGGGATATAATGTGTAGACTAATGGTACACAGGTGCCCGGCCACGGCGACCACCAGAGCTTGCAGCGGAAACCAACATGACGGGGTCAATGCAGAGCGCTGGTGGATCTGCGACACCGCGAACAAGTCTCCGTGGAAGGGTGCCTTGGCATCCAGGCGTTGGTCATCCTATTCGAGCACGGTTCGAGCCCATCAAAGTGTTTTCTCATGGCGGGAATAGCGGGGTCGAACAGAGGAGTCTCATGGGGTGTGGTGGTGTGGTCGGCAATGGTGTCGGTGATGCGGACTACAGGGCCGGTTGATAGGCTCGGGACCCATGCGTAAGGAGGGAAGGGCAGGACGAGAGACTGACGGGATATTCGTTCGATCCCCACTGGCGCGCTTGTATTCGTCGTGGGCGGCGATGTCGTACCTGTTCTGCGCTGAACACTATGTCCTACTTCTGAGTGACATGGAGGTTATCCACGTTATGGAGATTATGCTGTTGGGCGACCCCGGGGAAGATGTCAATAGTTTATTCCAACGAAAATGATTGACGCGAGAGGTATAGGCAACTAGAGGAGGCCCCGGGTAAAATAGGACATTACCGTTGCAGCCACACCGCGCAGTGTCGCGGTGGGGCTGGTTTGTGTGACGCAGCGTGAGGGACGCGTGTCCGAGTCCGTGCATTGCGCGTGCTTGTTGGCCGAGTAGTGTTCTGTTGACGTCGTAACTAATAAGGCCCGGGGAAAGGTAATAAAATAAAAACATACCATTGGAACCACACCGCGAGACCGCGAGACCGCGCGGTGTGGCTAGTTCGTGACACGGGGTGGGAGGATACGTGTCCGAGTCTGTCTGCACTCGGCCTCTCTCGACTGCTTCGTCGACCTATCCCTTCTCGCCCTTCACGTTTTCGTGCGGCACGTCATTCGGTCTGCCCGATTTGCCCGTTGGCTCTGTTATCCCAGCGCTCAGGTTCACGGTGTCAGCGGCCTTCTCGCTGGCCGTCTGATCTGCCGTCTCGGGTTCCTCGGGCACGACGCGGGAAGTTAGCACAGATATACTGACCTAGCGTAGCACCCATGCCATCTGTCTCAGGTCAGCATGTGTCATCGAGCGCCATGTCAACGAGAAGAGACGACCACAAAGAAATTGAAAGAATCAAGTCGACTTACTGCATGTTCAAATCTCATCACCGTCGAAATTGGCGTCATAGGGAGGCGTGACAGACAAATTCTTCTAGGAAATAAACCAGGCTCCTTCATACCGCCGCTGTTCGTGTGAGGGGCGATGTGCGAGGGAGTGATCATGAGGACTTAACGATATCTGAGAGGTAGTAATATTACATAATGTCGGGGAGCGTAAGTATTAGAGAGACAGTGTCCTAAAAAGGAAGTGCGGTTTGGCTTGACGCAAAATCCCACCGTGGACTCTTCTCGCTACCCACTCTCTTCATCATGGGCAAAATCACTTCAATGCTGGGCTTATTGCTCACCCACCCCACAGAGTTCAGGACCCTCGTTCAGTTCTACCTGTTTCATGAACAAAAACGAGACATTACTGCGCAGCAGGAACATCCTACCTCAGGATGGGACCGCTCCACCATGCGTCGTTGCTGGGACTTCTTGGACATGACAAGCAGAAGCTTCTCTGCGGTCATCAAGGAACTTGATGGTGACCTCGCTCGAACAGTGAGTATTCGTGTCGTTTGTCAGCGAACCGAGTCGTGAATGCCATACGTTGCGACAGATTTGCATATACTATCTCGTACTTCGTGGACTAGATACTATTGAGGATGACATGACGATACCCGACGAGATCAAGCAGCCTCTGTTGCGATCGTTCCACGACAAGACAGTCACGCCAGGCTGGACTTTTACCGAAAGTGGCCCCAACGAGAAAGACCGACAGCTCTTGGTTGAGTACTCTGCAGTGGTTGGCGAGGTAAATCTCCTCGCGCCAGAGTACGTGACCGCTTCCCACAACATGCATTCTTGGTAACAAAATATCTAGGTACAAAGAAATCATCTTGAACATCTGTGCAAAAATGGAAGTCGGAATGGCAGACTATGCGCACAAAGCCGCTACAGCTGGTTTGGTGTACCTCGAGACTGTCGCCGAGTATGACCTCTACTGCCATTATGTTGCTGGTCTTGTGGGCGAAGGCCTCACACGTATTTGGTCAGCTTCTGGCAAAGAAGCCCCATGGTTGTGCGAGGAGCTGGAACTTGCCAACTCCATGGGGCTTTTACTCCAAAAAACCAATATCATCCGTGACTTCCGGGAAGATGTCGAGGAACAGCGGTTCTTCTGGCCGAAGGAAATCTGGGCCAAGTACGGCTTCGAAGAAATGAAGGATTTGTACGAGAAAGGCGACGTGGAGCATGCGACATGGATACAAAGCGGAATGATCCTGGACGCTCTCCGCCATGCCTGCGACGCGTTGGACTACCTCAGGCTGCTCAAGACTCAGACCGTATTCGTGTTTTGTGCTGTGCCTGTGTGTATGGCCATGGCGACTCTCTCCCTGTGCTTCATGAACCCTGAGATGTTCCAACGCAACATCAAAATAAGGAAAGCGGAAGCTGCCAAGGTAACCTCGCTCGCTTTCGTACACTGACTTTACTGATCACGCTCGACAGTTGATCATGCAAGCAACGAACACTCGTGAAGTTGCTCTCATCTTCCGGGACTACGCACGCAAAATACACGACAAGGCGAAACCGCAGGATCCCAACTTCCTCCGGGTGTCAGTGATGTGCTGCAAGGTAACGATGCCTTGCATTCGCTTCGCCCGTCGCTTATCCTGTCTGTCAGATCGAGCAGTGGTATGAGCAAAATTACCCATCATTCGTTATTATGGGTGAGAATGGAATTACATACGACCCGTCGGACAAGCGGACGGCCGTCGCCAAGATCGAAGAGAAGAGAGCCATGCAGAACAACCCCACCAATTCGTCTCGGTCAGAACCCGAGATGTTCCCCTGGGAATTGGCGACCTACGTCGTCAGTGCTTTCGTTTTGGTTCTTGGTCTCAGTGTTGGTGTTGTCTATACTATTCTCAAGGTCTATGGGGACGAGTAGAATGTATAGACACACGGCTTGCTTGTTGGTTTTGCTTTGAGGCGTGGATAGAGAAGGCACATAGTATTATACCCACTGACTCCTATCATAATGAATACATCATGTGTCCTCGTGAATGATGCTGGAACTGAGTTAGGCAGCGGAACTGAGGCCTGAGGCCCAAAATGAAAGAAATCCAACTTGACGTCTCGAGGAAACATCGGGTGAAATCGGGAAGCAGATGTTTCCTATGTATAACGTCTGGGACGGCCCTCAGGATGGGGTCGTGTCACGCTAACTTCTGGGACTGAGCATGACGTCGCATCCTTCGAAAGGAAGTTGAGATAACAGGCTTGCAGCGCCGAAGCATTGGCGAAGCTAATCGAGGCGAAACAAGGTGAGAAGAGCAACAAATGAGGACCTCCTTCACTGCGTAGACTCGGAGGGGCGTACTGAGTCGGCCCAACAACGCATGCTGCACCGTGCAGACAGTACTACTACTAGAACTTCTAGTACATACATAGAAGAAATGAACTGCCAGTACTTGTCGGCCAAAGTGCGACAAGTAACGAGATTGAACAACGCGGCGGAAACGCGGCAACTCCGCTTCGACTCAACTTCGACTCGTGCCAGTTGCGAGTACTTCTCCAGGTTCCACCAACACCTTGATTTCATGATCTGCACGCTTATGGTACTCACACACTATCCATGGCAGAGCCAGTCAGTGGCGGGAACCTCGAGGCTCGACCAAAGGCGTAACTGACTTGGAGGGTCGTTGGCCGGTTCCTTCAGGCTGTATCGACTCGGAGGCGCTTGAATATCAGTTGTTTCGACTTGGGAACAACACAATCACGAGGCAGACTCATGTAGGCAATGCCGCATCAGAATCTGCGTCACGTAGGTTCCTATTCAAGAAGCATTGCCTCCTTATCGTCGTTCTGTGTTCACATCGAACCAACATGTACGATATGTTTGCGTTCGTGTAAGTCGTGGTTCAAACGTTTAGATTGTACCGTAATGGTGACTGATTGCACCGTGGTCGCAACGAGGACTCTCTTTCACGCCGTCCCCAGGATATACATATAAATATTGGTTGCGGTGCACTTCTAGTATTCTCCCTTTCTTCCGTCGTACCAGCAGTGGCGAACATAATGAACACCTTTCGGTTTAACAAAAGCAAAACAACTTTACCGTCTGAATCTCCCAAACCACCAGCCGACCCGGATGCGAATGGCGAAATATCTAGTTTAACGTCCAACCACCGGTCTTCTCCAGACCCCCCGTTGTCTCTAGACCCACCATCTTCTCTAGACCCGGATGATAAGTGGGAAGACGTCGACCTTTTATCCACCGAATATGCACGCAGGGGCAAGGAGCTGATGCGTCTGATCAACAATTTGCGGTCAATGGGGTATGTACCAATCATTGCAGTATTACGTTGTCTGAATGATCATTCTTTACTCTCCAGCGCTGATACAATGATTGATTTACCATCGATCGTCGTTATCGGTGGGCAGTCGGGTATGTCTTAGGTACATGAACTGCGCTTAGGCTTCGTTTTGACTCTTGTTTCTTGACAGCGGGAAAGAGTTCCCTGGTCGAAGCTGTCAGCGGGGTGAGTCATGGACATCCGCCATGTCCCTGGAGTGGAACCGGCTAACTCCTCATAGGTAAACGTTCCCAGAGATAGCGGGACCTGCACACGGTATGCAGATCCATCCAAATTAGGTTATTACCATTCTGATCGTCTCGAAAGGTGTCCCATGGAGTGCACCATGTCCAGCAGTGCGAAGACATGGTCCTCCACCATTAAACTTCGCTTCGACTACGATTCATCTGGTCGTCCCCTTCCCCGATCCAAAGAGGTGGCATTTGGGGCTCCGATCACCGACAGAGACGATGTAGACATTTGGCTGCGTCGCGCTCAAGCTGCTATCCTTAATCCGCACACACCCCCGGAAAATTTCCACAAGAAAACCGTCACGGAATTGAGAACCATCGGCTCTACTAGCTCTCTCAAGTTCTCGAGGAACGTCGTTGCTATTTCCATCGAGGATCCCGATGCCATCGACCTTTCCTTCGTAGATTTACCTGGTTCGTAGGTCATTGATGTGTAGCTCCGCGCTAATTGGTGTCGCAGGATTGATTCAAAACGAGGAGCAAGAAGTCATAGACTTGGTGCAAGAACTTACAGCCAAAGCTATCAGTCGGGCAAACACGATCATTTTGACTACGATACCCATGAGTGGTAAATGCAAAGGCTCCCTGTCGCTCAAGAAGCCCCTTTGATGACCTTTTCTCTTAGATGATATCCAGAACCAGCAATCTGTTAGGCTCGCTAAAGAAGCAGACCCAGATGGTGAACGCACTATAGGTGGGTCTATCCTGAATGACAAGCACTCGCGTCTTGACATGAATTTGTTACAGGGGTGCTGACGAAGCCAGACACCATTGGGGAGGGTGCGGTTAGCGCCAAAAAATTGTGGATCGATGTCATCGAAGGACGAGCGCACGCTCTAAAGCATGGATACTATTGTGTTCGTCTTCCTGATGATGCTCAACGCTCGCAGCGCCTCTCGAGAGCTGCGTTTCAAAAACTGGCGGCAGAGTACTTCGACACAAGCCCCCCCTGGAGCCAATCCACAGAACGCGGTCGCTTTGGAATTCCCGCATTCGTATCAGACATCAGTGCTTTGCTGGTCAAGCACATTGAAAAAAGGTAAGTTGCACAGACTCGTGTACAGCTTCGCCTGAACATATGCTCGTGTAGCTTGCCAAAGCTTAAACAGGATGTCGAGCAACTACTTGCGTCGTGCTTGGCAGACCTCGGTGCTTTGCCTGCACCTTTATCGAGTGATCCCCAGGTCGAGGTCCTCGGGAAAGTCAACGACTTTTGCGCTGCCTTTAAAGGCATCGTCGATGGCACCAGCTCTGACAAGGGGCTTGCGCAGCGCAACCGTGCGCTGTACAGCAACTTCAAGAGGGACATTAGAGGAACCGCTCCAGACTTCCGCCCCTTCCAATGTCCACAGAGATACAAGCCATTTGATGCCCTCGAGCCAGATGAGACTCTTGGCGCTAGGAATCCCGGGGTGCGAACCATGGGAGTGATCGAGGTTCGCAAGGTGATCCAAGAGTAAGCCCCGCTCGTTCACACCTCCACCACCGTGCTCAGTGTCGTCTTAGTTCCATCGGTTGGGAACTTCCCAATAACATCCCATACGAAGCCAAGACTCGCCTCATATCGCAATTCACGACCCTCTGGACCGCACCTGCCGAGCGGTGCTTGGCCGCCATTAATGGCGTGCTGGACGACGTCGTCCAAGGGCTCATCGAGACACACTTTGGGCGATTCAAGGTCCTGCAGCAGCTTGTGTCGTACGTATTGGTTCACGCTCCTTTGCTTTCTCGTGTCAATCATGTCTTTCGCAGCGAACTTATTAGCGGGGATGTCGAGGTGTACAAGAGCCGAACTCGTTGTGCGATGAAGGAGACTTTGGAGCTGGAAGATAGGCCGAACTATACTCAGAATACCGACCATCTTTTGACCCTTCGCGACAAGTGGCTCAACAAGTACAGACTGGGCCGGCGAAGTCCACGCCAGTACGAGCTTCCCTATGTACCTCGGGCATTGGCTCGGCCGACTGTACCACGCGAGAACGGGTCTCCTAGCCCCGTCCAGAAGTCCAGCCCCGCTAGCAAGAATAAGAAGGGGAATAATTCTACATCGGCATCGGCACGGATTGTTGTGCAAGACGAGATGCCTCGAGCTTCCTCACCGGAGCCCGATGCCTCGACTCAGCCGACTGCACCATGCGAGTACGTGCCTCCCAGCCCCGTCCAGAAGTCCAACCACGCTGGCAAGAATAGGAAGGGGAAGAACTCTAAATCGACATCGTCACGGATTGCTGTGCAAGACGAGATGCCTCGAGCTTCCTCACCGGAGACCGATGCCTCGCATGCTCCCCTACAGATTGCAGAGGTGCATTGGGAGGCCCCATCGCAACCCACTTCCTGGTCTTCTCCCTGGTCTTTCCCAGAGTTTGGCCATACAACGATATCGATACCTTGCGATCCCTCAGCGGAAACCAATGCTTTGGAATATCTCTCACAAGCTGGCTATAGCGGACTTTCCGTGGACGATTTGGCGCGTTTGCTGCCCCCTGACGCCTTTGAAGATGAGTTGGTCGTCATGGCGGACGTCCGTGCATACTTTCATGTTGCATACAAGGTACGTGGTCTCCGCAAGTGTGCGATTTAAAAGTCGATGGACTCACGAAACTGCAACACTGCAACATACTATACATACAGCGCATAATCGACCACGTCCCTCTCAAAATCGAGCACTCTCTGCATCAAGCTCTGGTGGGAAAGCTGTCGGTTACACTCCTGCAGAGCCTGGTCGTCGACACGACGGCTCGAGGGGACTTTGCGGAACGCATGAAAGAGCTTGCGAGCGAGGATCCGGCTGTTGCTCAGAAGCGAGATCATCTGCAGGCGAGGCGAGCGCGGCTTGGGGAATACAGGAGGAAGTTGATGAACTTTTCTGCCTGAGTTCTGTGTGTTGAAGTGGTCACCAGTCTTGCGATTTTTGTGTGGCTTGTGTTTTGGGGTGTACAGTAAAGTCTCGGTGGGCTTTTAGATCTGACATGTTGAATATGCTGTGTTATTCGAGACCCCAAGAGGTCGAGAACTAGGAGTTACTTCCTTGGCGCTCTTGGTGCTCTGAAGAAGTTTACAAAATTTGCGAAATTAGTAGTAGGAAGACTCTGGTAAGTTTACTGATGACTACATGTTCGCGCATCCTTGCATGTTTCTTGCAGCGAAATGACTATTCAATCCAATATCCATAATTTACAAAAAAAAAGGAAATCGTGTCCGTCAGATTTTCAACGCCCAAGCGTACGATCAAGCCAACGTCTATTTTTCCAGATTTTGCACGGGAGACTCGGTGGCGGGTACACCAGTTGGCTGAGGCAGCGGACGTCGTCTGTTCCGTGCATCCCACTGTGCATCGTAAGCAGGGGGGAGTCTACCAGACGACGAGCGGGTCAGCGCTGGGAGGACAGGGCCGAGGTCTTCGTGCCGGGCGGAGACACCAGGTGACTGCATCTGCATGATATCCGAAGAGCCGCGCGAAGAGTACACGGCTCCGCCTTCTGACGCCGACGGACCGACACTCGAGGAAACGTTGCTCTCCGTCGGGCGGTGCCTGCCTGTCCAGGATGCATTGGCATACCCGGCGGAACCTTGGATGTATGGGGTGTGAGCAGTACGAATCAGTGGGTGTGAGGTGGAGTTTTGCTTACTTGGGGATGTTAGAGGGTATGGCGAGAGCATGGACGTCGTTGAAGTCGTCGGTGCGTCGATGTCTGTTGTTGGGAGGGGTCGGTGCACTCGACGCTTCCTCCAACAAATGAAAGCGAGCCCTAGAAGCAATGCTAATCCGAGTATACCACCGACGGTGCCTCCAGCTACACTAGCGGTGGACGGGTGCGAAGACTGGGAGGACGACGTGACCTGATTTGTCGTTGGTACGGAGCCGGAAGCAGATGTCGAGCCAGAAGCAGATGTCGATGGCAGGGCCGAAGACGTGGTGGATGTCGTAGAATTACAGTGGGTAAAGGTATTGTTATTATTCTCGACCTGGTCCCGACTTGCGGTGTCCATGGTATAAACGCTGGATTCGGTCCTGGAGGTCAGTGGCTTGATGCGGGACTACACACCGACTCACAAATACCTAGAGAAAACGACATTCAGACGACGTCTCGGAAGATTTTGGAATTCACAAGTACCATGAACCATCGGTCCAGAATAGTCCGTACAGAAAGTTGTCTAACTTGATGCCAGCGTTGCAGGCAGCGGTCTGGATATCTGCTGGAAGTCTGTTCTGGGGATCAGCATTGCTCCGTGAGGTGAGGGGCCGTGCGTACGATTGGTTTGTGCCCGGGCTGCAGAAGGCGCCGGTAGGTGCACGGTACATCCCGTAGGCACCTACTCCTGGAAGAGCAACACGTTGAGCGCCAGAGGGAACCGGAAAAGGTTTATACGAACCGGCGTCTATGCCGCTGGATGCGCCACCTATAACATCCCATTGACAGCTGTAAACCGTTGTAAGTACGACATAAGCGCGATGAGAAACTGTGTGGTTGCGCACTTCATGCATAGCATGCTCAGCGCCCACGAGATAGAGTTGCAACAGCAGTCATCTGTAGATAGGTCAGTGGCGAACAAGGGAGGCAGACAGACACCATACGCAGCTGGTCATCACATTGATCGCCTGGGGTATTTGCACGAAAAGAGGGGACCTGATCTACACATCGAAAGTCAAAGACTAAAATCGGGTCTACAGACACCTTCACTCACACTGGGGATTGCATATTTGCCTCAGCCGCTGGTATGTATCGCCTTCATCCCAGGACAGTCAGTCGAAGTCACTTGGAACAAAAAGACCGCTGGTCTTACAAGCTGTCTCGCCAACAGCGTTGGTATACCTGCTCGATGTTAGCAATGACACGAGGACCTGCAAAGAGAAACCAAGTTCACCAATCCGTCAAATTCCCAGCACATGTCGTATTTCCGGCCTTGACGACATCTAAGCTCAAGAAACCAGCGATCGCAAGTGCAAGAGCTCTAGCACGGCGTTGAGAAAACCACTGTAGGTACATCGATCAGAGTGCTAGATAGTTGGGTGAAGTGAAAAAGCTGGGAGTCTGGGACAACGGGCTGTTCTGCTCCACGGCGGGAGAAGTACCCGGCCATCATAATTCCATGTGGATCGAATGTCGTCGTAAGCCAACTGAGATAAAACCGGGGACAATTGTTCCCAGTATAGCAGGCAATATTGCCATCAATTTTGACTGTTGAAATTGAGCACCGTCGTGTACCGAGGGAGGCTCTGCAGCGGTAGCCAAGCTGGTATCCATTGCGACAACAACAATATCAGGATGCATGGATTGACCTATGTTATCAGGGAGAATGAACATACCCACCTTGCATAACACATCGATCAGTTATTATAGAAGCACCAATTTTCCCGGATCGATCGGGCATACCTCGCAACAAATGAGCGCATTTCACACAGACCACCTTCATCTTTATGGTCTACTTTGGGAGACTAACAGCAAGCACTGTGGTTTGTCCAAGACGGTAACAACGTATAGGTAAAGAGCTGGTCGAAAAATCACAAGGCCATTCGACGTTCGCCGCTTCTTGGCACTTTCGGCGATAGTATGTCAGTGCCATCAGATGTGGATGAAGAGTCCAAGATGAGGAGGAAGTTGGGTGCCAAAGCTAGGGAACAGCTGGCAACAGTCGGAACAAAGTCGGAATCGTCGTCAAGGGTGTCGATGAAGGCGCGCCTACCGCTGCGTACCCTTACGGTTGTAACCGGATACATGTGATTGGCTCACGCTTGTCAGCATCCGCACTCAAGCGATGCGCTATCCACTCCGTCACCCATCCCTCCGCCGCACCGTTGGCTTTCCTCCACTCCCTTATTATCATAAACACACTCAAAGACGATGTCGGCATCTATTCTCCTGCGCTCGACATTGCCCAAAACTTTCGCTTCAACCACCGGCCGCATTGTTTTACGATCCGCTCTCCAAGGTATCACACTCTTCCCACCTCTCAATCTCCCACAATACCAATACCCAAGTGTTTTGTAGTGAGACACGGTTCTAGTTCGACTCCGCACTATGTTCCTGGTGGCCGCGAGTCTTCGTCACTCATCCCATCCAATTCCACATCTAAATAATCATAATTTCTAGCCATATACCAGGGAACCGTCAATGACCCAACGACATTCCCACCACCCTCCAAGACTCACGGTTCCTACCACTGGGCATTCGAACGCCTTCTGTCTGCGGCTTTGGTACCCATGACCGCTGCAGCATTTGCAACGTCGGGGACCGCTTACCCCGTTCTCGACGGTCTTCTGGGCATTTCGTTGGTGATGCACAGTCACATCGGAGTAAGTACCCCTTGTTGATCAGCCGTTTAGTGTCACTAACGCACCTCCAGTTTGACTCCATGGTTGTCGACTATCTCCACAAGCGTAAATTCCCCATCATTGGGCCTGTCATAACGTGGACACTCAGGACCGCTACCGTCGGCGTCCTCGTCGGCGTTTACCAGTTCAACACCAACGACATTGGTAGGATAACATCAGGTGTCCCAAAGTCGCGCGAGCTCACACTCTTATCAGGTCTGACGGAGCTGATTGCGAAGGTGTGGGCCGCATAGATCATCTGGACCGTATAAGTCGCAAGTCTGCTGTTCACGTAAGTTTAGACAAATTCGCAGCCAGAAGATGATGGGATGCATCGAGCGGAATGGAACTTGGAGAGTACACGCTCTCACATGCGCTTCTAGCACCTTTCTTTGTCTTTGGTGAAAATCCAAGATCGGTCCACGTGCATCTTCCGTGACCTTGAGTTACTCCTGGATAGCAGGGAGGGACTCGCAGACGCAGTAGACGAGAAAGAAGTATGAGTGGATCAAAAATAAATTGGTGAGTATCCTCAGCCTCCGTTTCTTCGCCCTCTGCGCGAACACAGACTAAGCTCGATGCATCGGACAACTGATCGAAGAGAGGCGTGATACAGAACCGGGACATTCCATGAGTACGAAGGAAAGAAACGACGCAAGAGTGGATTCGACATATCAGGGAAGTGAGATCCTGGACCCCGCCGAGATTTCATTGTACATCAAGTCAAAGAGTATCGAGCACTTACAACTCGGGCAGAAATTTTCATCGGTTCCTCTGTGGTGTCGCTGTTCAGAATGGAGTGAGCTGATACATAGAGGATTCTCCAAACTGCAAGCCCGCTTAGCTCAGTGGTAGAGCGCGTCACTTGTAACAGATGGAGATGATGAGGTCGGTTGTTCAATCCAGCCAGTGGGCAGTATTTTTGCTCTCCATTGAGGTTTTTCGACCTGTTACACTTCCTTCCTTTCGCAAGCACCATGAGACGGAGATAGTCGTCCGTCATGATATGAATCACGGTGGCCCTTCAAGTTCCTTAATATTCGACAATGCTCTTCTACTAGACTTCTAGTACCTACGACTAGTACTAGACGAGTATTTTCGCCTCGCTCTCAATCGCCTTCTCCGCCCTGCCAGCGAGGCATCAGTGTCTGGCCGAAATTTGAAGCTTCAAGCGTGTTATGAATCGTTTTGAATCTCTTCCGTTCCTCTTCTTCGTGGCCCGTGCACGAGTCTGATCCGTGTAGTAGGGAAGATCAGTATAGGGATTGACGGTCGATTTGGAGTCGATTTCGCTGTCGATTTGGACACAATTCTTTCACGCGGAAATCACCGAAAACGGTTTTGTAGACTGACATACCTCGATGTCAGTCGTTTTGGAGGTCGTTTTGGAGGCGGATCTCGCATTGTTATCGTCAGAGTCTCAAAATGTAGGAGCTACCACGGGCTGGATTTTTTCGGTTTTAGCTACTGATCAATTGCGAGACATATAGGGATGCTCGATTCTAAAATCTCAAGCTCAGCCTCAACTGAAGACCCTGGCCCACAACAATGCCGAGAGTAATCTGAGTGCGAAATAACGTCAACGGCGTGCAGCGCCGAACACTGCGCTCCCCCAATAACCCTAACCCTAATCTTAACATATAGTAGGTATTCACATTAATTCCCAAACCTCATCCGGCTTACTCAATAGCCCCTAACCCTCACCCTAACCAAACAGTCTAAATTACAGCTGCATGCAAAACGTTAGACCGCTTGGCCCTATGCTCCGCTCAGCATTTTTGTTTACATTGTGGAGCAAACCAAACAAATATGATAACCAAGGTCACGTCACAGTCACACTCGACGCTCAGCGGACCACTGCTCAGCGCTCACTCTCCACGATGCAGCGCTGGACGCTGAGTACCCCAGTTCGATCAATGAGCGATGTCCCCACCATGTTTGTCCACCTAAGTCGCCATCCTGCCCTCTTGTTCGCCACATCATGGTACCAATGCCGGATCTTGGTGCTTGTTAGTGTCGTTGCCAGCATCTACAAGCCGCTCCACAAGTTAGTTCAAGCCTCCCTGAATATGAAGGGCCCAACCACGGAACTTACTGAGCATAGTGAGTGCCAGAAACGTATAAAATGGGATGGGTTGGACACCTAACTTCCCAAACATGACCAGTAACAATCCTTTCGACAAACTTTCTCCGGCTGAACAGGACGAATACCGCCGCCGATTCCCTCGAGCGGGCTTCTGGGTGGGTGCGCTGCCACCCCCACCCGACCTTGCCCCTTACTATCGTCCCCATGTTGCACGTGTCGAGCAGTCCACACCGCTGATGGGTCCAGGTGTTCCTCCTCCTCCTCCGTATCACCAACTCACACCGGCAGTATATCATCGGGAG
>KN819363.1:217172-230405 GCA_000827475.1 Paxillus involutus ATCC 200175
CCGTAGTTCTGAGATGTAGATGTCTGGTGTGCGCTCAATACAGCCTTCGAGAAACTAGAATGATATGAGTTGACTCGAAGCTCTGACTCTAGGTGAGAATGTACCGCAAGGTCAAGGGAGTTCAATTTTCTTGGTCGACCTTGCTGGATCGGATTTCGCTGCACTGCGCCTGTCTTCCACCACAATTCCTTCGTGCGGCGAATGGTTCTCGTGCTGATTCCAGTAGCCTGAGCAATCTGACTCGGGCGCATATGAGCAGACATTGTGACGATCTGCTCTTTCGCTGCTTGTGGAATGTGTCGACGATTTCCATAGGGCATGATGGATTCCCTCCAGTTCGAAAGTGAGCAAGCTGTGTGACAACTATTTTTGGATAAGCGCTGTTTGTACTACTCCACATGTAAACAAAAATGCTGAGCGGAGCATAGGGCCAAGCGGTCTAACGTTTTGCATGCAGCTGTAAATGTTTCCTGAGCAGATAATAACTGACATAACATAAGGTCAGGGTGAGGGTTAGGGGCTATTGAGTAAGCCAGGATGAGGTTTAGGAATAACAAGAATACCTACTATATGTTAGGATTAGGGTTAGGGTCATTAGGGAAGCGCAGTGTTCGGCGTTGACATTATACCGTAGGCCCTGTACACAGAAACGTGTTGACATGTTTCAAACTCAGACGTTGCTGCCGAGAGTTGCCGGAGCTGGTGAGCGAAAACGACTTCAACGATTTCACTTTCGATTTCGAAGCTAGGGTGTCCAAATCGACAGTCAAATCGACTCCAAATCGACCGTCGATTCCTATACTGATCCACCCTAGTGAATAACAAATTAGTTTCAGCTGTTGTAGTCGTCTTACCCCTTTCCTTTCTTTTCCCCAACGTTGAGCTTCTCTTACCTAGGTATCGTCGAGTATTGTTTATTCATCGCCACGACTCATCTCTTACCTAGCAATCAATATTCTTGAGCTGTCAGTTGCGATTGTTAGTGACTCTGACAAAGTGTGCTTCTGTGCAACAATCAAAGTTCGTCACGTGTTGGTGAGTGGAACTCCGTCATCGATTGGAATTTGTCGTTAGGCGCTCCCTGGCGCTCCCGAACCACAATCCTGACTTGAAGCTTGCATCAGTAATTTACAGAAGTTTGAACCTGCAGGTGGAGACTCTCTGGAGACTCTCCGGAAAATAACCAAAATTAGCCGAGTCAGATCTGGAGAACGCTGGAGACTGCTGGAAACTGACAATATCCGAGTATTGGAACTTCCAGCAGTTTGGTGTCCGGCAATGCGACTGGCTCTCTGTTTCGGAATCGCCCAAGTATCCTCGGCTGCACGGCACCCTCACAACATCTAAGCGGAGCTTAAAGGACTTGGTCACCTACAATTCTTAATTATCAATGATGTCAGTTCAGAATGCCAGGCTGCCAACGAGTACTTAGGATGCCTTGGAGGACTTCGCCATAGACACTTACAACCACGAACGACGGTGAGCCACACAGCATCCACCACACTCACACAGCTCCTACTGATGCATCTAAGGACCAATCGCCAGCCACCCGCCCAGCACAGCCATCGTACCCACACACAGCAAGGCAGCACGACGAACGGATGGGAGGGCGGACATGAGGGAAGAGGTAACAAGAATGCAAACTTGTGTACATGACAAGCCATCATGCCTACTGGTATGCACAATGTGACACACACTGTGAATACTATGGAGAGGAGAGGATACCAGGCAACATTCATAACAAAGATGAGGGCCAGCAATGAATGGACGAGCCACAACAAGCATGAGGATGGTAGCCGTCAGCCCCTCCACAAACCAACACCACTCAACTTCATCTATCCCTACATGATGTGCTCTTTTGACAAATATTGATATCCTTGCTTTTGTATCTTCCAACATGCTTCTGGCACTAAGCAACACCTTGGTCATCCGCAGGGATGGAAACAATGCCGAAGATACCCCCACCTTCAAGTGCTTCGAGTTTGACTTCCAAACTGGCTCGCTACCTGCAGAACGGAAACACCGCAGACAACTCGTCCACTCCATCGCAGTGTCACCCAATGCCAAATTCATCGCATCAGGCTCATGGGACCACCAAGTCTGTGTTTCGGATACAGCAACATACACCCAGATTGACCCCAACCTCACGATGACCAGGTCGATTCTGTTGCAGTTCCACCTGGTGACGTCCATCTTGACGGTGGGAGATACGACGAGGAAGTTGTGTGTCAATATATCTGAATGATTGACAGGTTCTGACAGGGAGGGTTCCCTACCATTACTATTCCCGTGATGAATGGGTGTTACTTGTGCGTTCAAAGGGAGAGACTCCGAAGTGCCCCGATCAAGCCCTGGTCACTCTGTGTTGGTGGACATTCATTGAACGGTGTCAGGCCTCCATTGAATCACGTCCCGACGATGACGAGATCATCGAATTTACTATGAATGAGTTGATCCAAGTTGTGTTATGTCGGTTCTAGAGGGTTGTCTTGTGAATACAGGTGGTTGTGAACACCAAAAGTGTTGGATGACGAGGTAGCAGTAGAATATTCACTGCTTCAAGTTACTCCTGAGTCTCATCATACTGTTCTTCTCGCTGTTGCCTGGTACTGCGAGTCATTCTTAAGCACATGCTATACTACCCTTCTCAACTGAGTCAAAGCCTTAGTTTTCTCAACACCATGAAACTGCTGCTCCTAGTGTGCCTCAGTTGGCAAAACCGCCTAAGAGATGGGTGAAGGCAACTGTTATGCGGGGTGACACTAAAGTGTTCAACCTAAGGTAACAATCGACTGTTCAAGTCTTGGTGAAAGACTTTACTAAGTTATCAAGAATATCAGTAGTCGTCTGTGGTGACTAAGACCAAGCCTGTGACCAGAGGGAACAGAAGTGTTGAGGAAGCTGCTAGGATTGCAAGCGTAGAATAAGCTAAGGTACAATGCGTATAATCGACAGCTATATAAAGAGTTCGTGGTTGCGCACGGACCAAGAAGAGGGCATAAGGCCATTGGGTAGAATGAGATGGAATGTGATAGAAGGTATAGCCTTCTATGTGATAAGCTGGGTGGACGGGGAAGACTACCTAAAATGGTAACTGGGTTGAGCCAGTGAAGAGACATTGTTCAGAAAGATATGGAAGGACATGGAAGATAAAGGAAAAGATAGGGGGTAGACAATATATTGTAACAGCAACATCATCTGTCCTCACAACATAGAAGAACAATGTGAATACTGATGTGTGAGTATATACGGCGACACACAATAAAATGACACGGCAATGCATCTATTCTAACAAGTGCTACGGACGGGGGCAACAGAGAAAAAATCAACTCACGAAACCTCGGGTCCCTTCCTTGCAGGAGTTCACTATGTTTTCGACCACTCCTCAGCCCTATCTGCTTGATCCCTCTTTGTGTGGTGTCCACCGTGGTCCTGTGGTTGTTGACTCGTGTCAGCTGGGTTCATCATGTGTAGCCGCTCAACTACTCACCACTTTCTTGCTCAGGGTTGGTCGGTTGTTTGCCTCGGGGGTCTAGTGTTCCAATTGCAGTATAACTGCTAAATTTCGCTGGACCATCAGTTTGCATAAGTGAGAAAGACAATGTGACTTGGGAGTCGTTCCCCAGGCAGTGGCTGACAATGAGCTGACTGCCACAGCATCACGGTGGAGTTTGAACGATACTCTTCAGCTTGACCTCACCAAAATAGGCCAACATGATCACTGGTTGGTTGCCATACCAATCGCTGGCCAAAAAACACCAGAAGTTCCATTATCCAGACGTCCTCTGGAAACTGCTGAAATTTGGATTTGATTTGGATTTGGATTTTGGAATGCAAAGTTTGGACTCGAGGAGTACCTCAACGGTTCATATATATTATATCAACCTTCTTGCCATCATCATCGTTGTTGTTGCCCAAGTCCCTCTCCACTGCAAACATGGTGTGCCGTGGCAGTGCCACACCATTCATTCTCTGCTCCACATTGCAGCCGCCTTGACTGTCTTGCCGACTTCTCTCCCTTGTGCACTTGTTGGTCAACTTAGGTCACAAGCTGCTGCCTGCGACCAACAACTCCCTTCGACGGAATCACAGTACATTTGGTTCTGTACTAGTAATCACCTTCACCATCACTAACAGTCTATCTGCCAGATGTCAGTGAAGAAGGCGCAATCTGCCTTGTGCTAGGCAACGAATTGCAAGAAGAGGTCCAATGGCCAGCCTCGAACTGCCAACCGGGACTGTGGCCAAGTACCTTCTTGTTGTTCACAGTGCTGCAAGGCCCTTGTGCTCAATGATTGCCGCATTCATCACGTGACCGAGTGCTCTGGTCTACCCACTGGCGCGGTGAGCGGTAGTGATGCACAATCATCAAGTTCTCAAGAAGTTGTGCCTGCACCAGCCGCTGCCAGTTCCACTGTCGTTACTCATTCATCGACTTCTCTCTCTCACGAGCCCAATGTCATCATACCTGCTGTTATACCTGTAGTACCTACCGTTGGTACCGCTTTTGTTACTCCACCGGCTGCTGTCCCTGCTGTCCTACTAGTAGCACTAGGTTTTACGCATGTCCCCTGGATGATGGCTATGGGTGAGCTTGGCTTGATGCTCACAGCCGGTCACAATCAGTTGCAAAAGATCTGGAGGTGGACCGAGAGGTAGCCAATACCATAGAGAACACGTATCACATTGTCGTTTGGCTTTCGGGATGGTTTCTCGTCTTGCCTTACTAATGTTGTACTCATTGTATGTCAGGCTGGGACTCCTTGTGAACGATTTTACCTCTGAACGACCACCTGAGGAACATTTATTCCCATGAACCATGGCGCTGTGGCCTCGCTGCTTCCCGGCGATGTAATATCTTTCTACTGCGAAGATAACATACCTGGCTGGGTGAAGCAGGCACCTGACATGCCGATTAAGGTCAATGCTCACAAGAGGGTGTTGTTACGGGCCCCTGGTCTTACTGACTCTGACCTCGAGGGGCTTATTGATGAACTTGAACTGTTGTCCACGCTCGGCAAATGGTCACTGCAAGAACTTACATCTTCACTGCACATCACCTCCCTGAAATGTCGTCATGTCACTGTTGCAGGCCACAGTCTTCAATCATCTGAGTCTCCGGTACTAGAGTCTACGTTTTCAGGCCAACCTAGTCCTGCAATGTCTTTGCTACATACATCTCTGTCCATGTTGCCTGAGCCATCATCCTTGGTGATGTCCTCAGAATCTAAGAAGTTTCCTTTGAAATATGTCTGTGACATGCTGCCTTTGGACCATATTGTCAGTCTGTTGTCATTGGGTGATATCACAAGACATTTTCAAATCCACTTTCCCGGGATACCCCTAAAGATCAAAACATACTACAAACACTGTGCTTACTACCTCCTGGCCAAGAGAACAGGTTTTTTGTCTGAATTTGCCAGCTTCAGTCATGCGGAAGCTGGCCTGTGGTCCTGTCTCACAGAACAATGTAAAAAGCAGCTGCAGCACAGTAAGTCATGACACATTCACTGGGACCATCATTTGACTTCCTTTGGATAGAAAAGCAAAGTTCGAACATTAGTGATGGAGCTATGTTCACCTTCAAAGTAACAAACAACCTTTTGAATTCAAGTTCCAATGATGTAGTGGCAATGAGCACATCTACTGTATGACCCCCAGCCCAGGTACTTTTTCCCTTCTTCACCATGACTGTGACTGATCAAGTTCATTGTCATTGATTGTTTTCCAGATAGTCAGCTTGATCTTCTACTTCAGCATTCACAAGCAATTGGTGATGCAAATCCTGGAAACCTTCGTCCTGCAGAAATTCTCATGTCCCCTCCTGATGGGATGGTGCCCCAAGATACCCCCAAGGATTACAACTTTGGTAATATAGATTCTTTTCTCCAGGGCCTGTCCTTTCATGAGATTGATGATCTCGGGAGATCACTTTTCGAGTCAATGCAGTGAGCTACAAACTACATCATAATCCTACTAGCACATACAAAGGACAGTATTTTGATGATACATAGTATGTCGAAAAACTTGCATTGAGCTAATCAATCAGCGTGCAATTGAAACAAGGTAGTAGCCAGCAAAAAACGGGCCTTCGTGAACTTGGCCCAGATGACATTAGCGGATACAAACGCGGTCAAATAAACAACAAAATGGAACATGTGCGCAAAGGGAACGCTGACGCGGAAAAAGGGAGGGAGAGGAGGGTGACGAAAATACGCTACAACTAGCAAGTTGGCGGAGCAGGTTAGAAAGGGGCGAAGCTACCCCTAGTGCCGCCACCTCACTAAGTCTGCAGCATGATGCAACTCCGCTTGCAGGAACAGAGTTGGGATCAAAGAGGTGTATGGAACGTGTTGAGCCACAGGTGGCTGAAAGGTTGCTTCTGGGCTGTGGATGGCCGAGCGGCGTAGACCTTGAGAGCGGGTGGCACTAGATCAATTAGCCTCGTATAAACAAAATTTTAAACACAAAAATTTACATCAGATCAGATTTTTTGTCCAGACTGCTGGCCTGTTGAGTAACACAGATGAGCAGAACCCACATTAAACATTTCGATAATGAACTGATAGGCATATCTTGAGAGGAGAGACCAACTTCAAGCGGAATTCAGCACATGTCTGACTGCTGCCTGTGCACACTCACACCAACCTACCAAAAGTAGCACATGTATGGCACCACGGACTGTCTGTGATGGATGCAGATTGTCTTCGATAGGCACCATGACTGTCTTTTTCCCATCCAAGCAGCACTGCGTTGACCTTAGTTCACCTGGCATTGGTGAGCAGTGGCATCAGTCCACAGACTCATTCTCGAGGGGAAAACGACAGTCTTACTGACATGACCATGGCCCATGGCATGCCATCCTTTCTGCATCTGCCAAGCGTGACGAGAACATAGTTCAAGTTAGCGTATGATCGCGATCGCGTATCAACTGGTGATGAACAAATGCTAAGGTCGAACCATCACCGGTTGACTGCCTTCGACTGCTGCCCACTCCTCCTTCCCCTTCCCAAAGGGCAGTGCAGTGGTAACAGTCCTGGGTCTGTGCAATGGGCAGAAGGTGAGGCCCGCAGGACAGCATCCGCCCAGCAGGCGCTGGTGTGTATGGTCAACGGGCTTGGATACACTTCGTGAAGTGCTTATGTGGTTGCTGAGCTATGCAGATCCTCCCCGAGAGAAGATGACCAATGTGGCAGTCATGATGTGTCCCCGTTCAGACATTACAGCTGATTTCCCGACTTCTGGAACAAAATGAAGCAGGTGAGCAGCAGCAGCCTGGGCGCTTAGATCGAAGTCGGCTCACCATTCAAAGGGCAGGCCTTGCAGACCACAATCTCTCCCTCACACATCTCTTTCTCCTCCCTCTCCGAGCTGACGCCTTGGCTCCCTTAGTACACTCCTTGATCCACACTGCCACCCTGGACGTGTGCTGGATGCCATCCTTAACAGCTGCACTGGTGAGTCTTGTCGCTTTGTCTTGTCTTCCTTATGTCCGATCTGCCACTCCTCGGGTTGTTGGCACGTCTCCAGAAGCCCAAGCAGCGGGCGACGATCAGGGAGCATTGTCCATCTCAATGGGTACGGCAGCGTCCCAGGTCACTGCCGTGGGGGCCAGTAATGGCTGCCCCACTGCGGTTGCTGGCCAGGTGGTGGCTGGAGTCTGGGCGACAGTGATGCTGTCACACTTGTGACCGAACTGGCTCTTTTTGTGTCTGCAGCTTCATCCTCCCTGAGGCTCAACCTCTAACAAATGGTGAAGGAGAAGAACCAGCCCACCGATCCCAAACAGAATGGGGAAACAGAAGAAATAGTTCTAAGTACAAATTGGAAACATCGGGATATGTTGGGATATGTCAGAATGTGTCGGATTTGGATTGAATGAGATGGGAATGTCACAGGTCATGACACATAGCTACAAAGGTGGACAAGTAGATTTAATGTCTTAGATAATTAGATGTATTGTGAATTAGCAATTCTAGCCAGATCCAAATTTCACAATAAAGGATATAATTAGACTATTAAAATGCTAAACTATGAGCATGATAATCTGAAAATTTGTTGACATAAAATGCAGCAAAAGCAGAAAGTGAATCAGTATGTTCCATATCATGGGGAATAGGATCAGCACCATAAATACCAATGAGATGAGCTGGACGCATAATGCTATCCAAATGAACAATAGAAAGAATAGGATCTCCTTGCTCATCAAACTCTGGTTCTACCATCCACATTCCAGTGTTTGGACAAGGCTTGTCTCTAATTGGATTGAACCAATGAACCAAAGCACAAGGATAGAGAACATTTCTAAATGAAAAGGCAAAAAAAGGTGTACTTGAGCAACATATAAACCTTGAAAACCTTGCAAAGTTGGGTCCTTTTCAGCAAAGACACAATCATATCGCCCAGGCCCATTCCTCCATGATAAGCATGCATGAATGTGTTGGCAATACATGCCACCTACTCCACAGGGGTCACTGGGAGCATAGAATGTTGCAACTGCAGAGGAATATGAATAACCTTTTCTCAAAAACCGTGGACATTTAGAAATATCCACATCAGCTCCTGAGATGGCAGCATTGGGGTTGTGCTGATCATATAGAAAGCGTGCCACAAGGTCAGATAGCTTTGGGCAATCAACATCTTCACCCATCTAAGATAGAGTTCTCATGTAACGGGGTGCTGGACAAAATTTTAGAAACACAAGATTGATACCAAAGCAAAGAAAACTTACAAGGGCTTTGTGCCAAAGCTACAATAGAATCAGTTTTCTTTCCATCAACATCTTCTGCATCATCAAGGTTACTATCATCTCAGTATCCTGCCTCTGGATCTGCAACCTCTAATGGCACTGTCTCCACATTGCTGGGAACAAGTGGTACCACTAAAAGTCCTTGAAAAAATATTTTTTATTAAGTATTGGTATTATCTAATTAACAAAAAAACTTACCTTCAGCTGCACGATCAGCCTCTAAATGGGCTAGCTTATCAAGCCTCTAATTGGTGAGCAGCATTTGACTCAGGGCATTATAGTGGTTGGAGCGTCTCCAGGGTTTCTTCACTGCTTGAATATGTTTTGATTCTGTAATGGATAAACAGAGGCCATTGGGTGCTCCAAATTCCTGCACTAAGTGCTGATAGTGTGTGATTGAGTGGATTCGGGAATTGATATCCCATTTGGGCGGACTCCAGTTTCCATAAAAATGGTGCAGTTTGCTTCAAAATGTGCCAAAGCATCTTTCATGGCAGCCAGATCACCTTCATCCAAAGAGGAGCGTTGAACAATGTAGCAGAAATCCATGAATGCCGATATGGCCTGCACCATTTTGTCTGGTACAAGTCCTGCAATGGCAGGTAGAAAGATCTATTTGTGATTTGTAATTTAGAGTAGGAATGTTTAACATATATTCAATACAAACCTTCATAAGAGCTTTAGAATCATCTCCTATCCATTGTTTGAATTTCTGTCCTTCAGGAAATCTCCGTAGACCAGGAAATGGTGGAACAACAGCAATTCTAAATGTTAATTAGAAACAATAATCAATTGAGACTTGAATACTTACCGCCAATCAATGTCAGCCATGATAGCCTTAGCTCTAGCTTCTCCCCAGGTTATCTCCAAATAGGTTTCAACCCAAGCTACAATATGATCTTTAAAGGTTCCTTTGATGATTTGATGGAGAATATCTGGAGCAATGAGTTCATGAATATTTGCTCCTGGAAAGGAAGCCGTAAAAGGCTACAAGACTATGTTAGCACATTTACCATTCAAGTTTACCCAAGGTAACCTACCAAGATTCCATCAATAATACCATACTCCTTCCATAACACATCAGATCGGAAAGTTTGCATTAATAGTTTGCAGTGTTCATGTGTACAAGGACCAGCATCATTACTGCCATCAAGATTGTTACGGTCAGCAAGGCAGCTAGAATTCATTGTTAGTAATTCCATCAATCACCACCCTCAGCACTCAAAACCCACATTGGACACCACCCCTGTACAATACAGGCCAATATCACTTGCTCTGGATAGTCTGCAATATATGGTCCAATACCATAGATAACTTGATGATAGTGTCCATCTGGACAGCATTTGACTTTGGGCTAGGACATTGCTGGTCGAATGGCTTCTAGTATAGCAGTTAAGAATGTGTGAAACAGATGTTGATGAAATTCGTGGAACTCTGCATTATCTTCATGCTCACAGTCCGCTATTTATTAATAAAGAGTGAGCAATAAGCCACTACTAGTACTAGTAGGAAAATTCTAGCTTACTTTTAGGTATGGCCAGGAATCCAAGCAAGCTAACAGCCTCTCCATGTCCACGTCGAACATTATTGTGTAGATTTCCAACCGAGAGATAGATGGGATAATACTCATTGTTGCCAGTTGCCACAGAGACTGTGGTCTTATCACTGCCAAGAATAAGTGGTACAAACATTGCACCATGATTATTGGAATCCTTGGCAAGCTCATTCTTAGAAATATAGTAATAAATAATAAATAGGTGAAGATAGAAAAAAGGCTTACACATTGCCTCCAAGCCCAATTTCCTGTCATGAAGTTACTCCAAACATGCTGATGATCATCTCCAAAGACTTGACTAGGGGTATAGTCAATATGGTCTTTGAAGTCAGGTATAGACATCTGGTGGTCAGCAAGGGACTCAGAACTTCTAAACCATACATCATATGAGGCACGCTTCCATGATGGTATAGAAGGATCTCCAGCTGGTAGAGAGTCTGCCTCTGCATGATGCACTGATAGACACTCCCAAGTAGTATCCCCATTGGCATTGATGGCATCAATGCACTTGTAAAGATCACCATGATCTACAAAGGGAGGATTGCCATCACACCCTGGCATTGAAGCCCAGATATCCATGAGTTCATCAACTTGATTTCCTGGAGCTTCATTTCAACGAAAAAGAAAATCTGCAAGGCGCCATTGAGGTCTATGCTCAAAGGGATGCCACAGGTTTCCTTGGTGTAGCCCACATGGAGGTGGAGGACTATCAGGAGGCAAGTCATTACCCAGGATGTCACATGGTGTGCCTATCATTCAAGAATCAGTTTTTATAAGAGCCTGCATACTAGATCAAACATCACTCTACCATCTAAAAGTGGGTGTTGTATATAGTATGCACCTTCAGGTGCCTCTACATCCAAGTCCATCCCATCCTCACTACTTGAAGATGAAGAAGAGCTGCTATTTGATGGAATATATGGATGTTGATGAGGCCAAGTATGAGGAGGTAAGCTGGTATGAACAGCATTCTTGTGTCTTGTAAATCCACCATGGCTCAAAAAACCCTTTCGGCAGGTTGGGGCAACTGGATTTGCACAATAGTACTTCCGTGGCTTATATTGGGACTCCATCAACTGCTGGGTACCAGGGTATCACTACTATAATGTTTTGTACTTGAGTTGAAGATCTAGAGTGCAAAGTGAAAGTCAATTCAAGTTCAAGTTCCGTAGTCCGTGAGAAGGGTCACACCGTGTTTGAAGTCCTGTCACATCTGTTTCACCAGTAGCACTTCTACTCTCTCTGAGTTGTCTCGTTGAGTTTGAACACTATCTTATGTTTATATCTCACAATGGTCACTACTCGATCAACTAATAAGCATGCTCACCCTGGGCTACCCGACAGATCACTTCAACGAACTCGTGAGGAGGTCAAGGCAGAAAAAGTGGAAAAGTCGAAGAAGCAGAAACAGCTACACAAGAAGCAGAAAGACACCATCAATGACATTGCACAACTCGAAAACAGTATACTCACACAAGCAACAGAGCAGGGACAGAACACTCAAAAGCCACCTGGCCCGCCAGTAACAAAGAAACCTCGACCACGAGTAATTGGACCACAACCAGCAGCAAAGGTGGACAATTCGGGATCGGGCATGGGTGGGGCTGGGGCATCAGGCAGAAAATGTGAGTTGAGATATCATGTCAATGATGAGATCAGACTTACTGTTGTAATGAGGCAGGTAAACGGCAGGGGGACAATGATGTGGGTGACGACGAAACCAGCGAGTCTATTGAAAGGCAAGGGGTCAGTATCAAGTCCAGGAAGGACGAGAAGGCTGATCCTATGGCACACAAGGCGATTCGGCGAGCACAAGAAGCTCAGAAAGGCACTGGAAAGACCACACCAACATTGAGTAAGTTAGTTGGTCAAAATGCTGTTATTTCTGCTACTTACCTCTCTGATCTTCTTCAATGGGGTGTTGCTTGAAGACAATGGAGATGTCAGTCAGGTTGAGCTGGATGGAGAGAACTCAGAGGATATTATTGATGGGGAAGCGGAGCTGAGGGCGAGTCAGCAGGATGCACAAGTAGAGTCTGAGGGTAGTTAAAAGCAAGGGGGTGGACAACAGGCCCGAAAGCAGCCAAAGGTGAATGAAGAGAATAGCAAGGAAACAGAGACTAGTGACAAGGAGGGATGGAGGGGATAATGGTGGTGAGCATACAGGAAGGCCTCGTGGATACAAGGAGGCAGCCAGTAAGAAGAGGAAGGCCGCTGAAAATGGCAATGAGTCTGACGCATATGAGCAGTAAGTGAGCATGTGACCTTGGAATCTGGTTCAGTGCTTCTCCTCGCTTGAACGTTCAAGACTCATAATGTATCTCATTCGCTGCCCTGCGCATTTCCACAGACCTCCGCCCAAGAAAACCACCCAGCCGTTCAAACCCGTTCTCAGAGAGAACTCCACCACTCCAGTATCTGGCATACGCTCTGACTGGCACAAGTCAAAGACCACTTCAGTCAACCCCTTTCTGAGGCCTATTAGGTGTAAGATATTCCTATAGTCAATTCACCTAAGAGGTATGTATCAGAAGGGAATCCCCTTAATATCAAGGGATATCCCCCCCCACCATAGATTATCTGGCATTTCCCCCATGATATGGCGTGGGCTAGCCCCAAAGCCTGCTGTTGTCCCAGCTAGCTGGGGCTATCCCCAGCACAATACTGCCTGTCCCTGGGATAGAATGGGTGTCAGGGGTCCTTTGTTGCATTTTTCTCCAAAATAGCTCCACCAAATGCTCTATTGGCTCTACTGTGCTGATGTACTCCATATGCATGGACCTCTAGCCAACACCACCCACAATCATTCACTCATAATTTTTCTTTTAGATATTTCAAAATCTGCAATCAGTAGCTTACCTTGTATATTGCACACTGCAAAAGACCTGCTTTCTCAAAATCTACTGAGTTGACCAAGCAACAAAAAACT
>KN819363.1:250522-273385 GCA_000827475.1 Paxillus involutus ATCC 200175
GTACGCCTCCTGCCCTATCCCTTCCATCTCCTTATTCCGTGCTATAAGGGCATCATTGATGCAGTCTTTTTGAGTCATATTGTGGGGAACTATGAGCTGTCAGAGACGGGTTCAATCCCGGAGGTCCGGAGCAAACCCAATGGATTGGGTTGTCGAAGTGATGGGGAAGGAGTTCCGGAGGGCATTGGAGTGGTAAGGGATTGTGGCTTCAACTTATGTGTTATGCCCCTATACGAGTCCTATCCCTTGATTTCAGGAGAGGTCGGATTTATAAGTCCTGAGATCTACTCAGACTTAGGAAGTGGAGGACAGATTTAGAGATTGATATCTAGTTGATATTCGAACTAAGGAAGTAAGGAGTTTACAAGGAGTTTATATACTAGGAGTCCGATAGGATATAAGCAGAATAGCGTCGGGGGTTAGGAAATCCCGACGCGCAGTAACAAAGGCTATGATCGGGATTACAAAGTAATGACACGAGGATGACGAATGAAATGTCGGGCTAGTAAGCATATGACAAACAATAGGAACAAGAATGGAGATGGACATATGTAGGACAGATATAATTACTAATACAAATCTGAAGACTCGGGATCGGGATCGGGGAAACAGAATAGAGAAACAGAAGAAATAGTTCTAAGTATGAATCAGAAATGTCGGGATGCGTCAGAGTGCGTCGGAAATGGGTTGAATAGGGTGGGAATGTCTCGGGATGTGACAGAGCCTACTTTGTCGTTCAGCTCTGACAAGTAGTAAGGAATATATAAAGAAACCATTCAGGACGTCGATGTCACACATCTCCAAAGAGAATGGCCATGACATCGGACAGCAGTTGGGGTCGACCCCACCCAAAGAAAAGGCTAAAGGATTGTTTTAAATGTATGCACGGCGGTCTGCCAGCGCAACATTGTATATTCTTGCACAGTTTATACTTGATAGCCTCGGAAATTCCAAATCACCTCAGACTGCGGGACAACAGTAGAACACACAAAGAATGTACCATCCAAATACTTTAGTTGTCACAAATAATTCAAGGATCTGGCTATCAATGAAGAAGTGCATTGCCACCTGTACAACGTCTGGAACCCCATCATAGTACACATGGGTGTTGCTACTATTGTGCACCACATAGTTATGGTGGTATCGTCTATGGCACCCTAGAAGGATATCAGCATAATCATGAGACCATGGGAGACCGCAATATGACTTACGCCAACAGTACATAGATGTTGAATGAATTGGGAGTACACCATAGTTGAGGGTAAACCGCACAGCTAGATGTCGAATTGGGTCTGACAATGTTGAAATTGTGTTGTCACTATGGTGATTGGGACACCTGTGGATGAGGCAACACGGGTAGGTGGGAATAGGTCACTAAATGCTATAGTACATTGTCAAGAATAATATTAGTAGGACAGTCACGGAAAATGAAGAGACTCACCGATGCCATGCACCAAACCATGGACATTATACAGCTCAATCTCCTCCGCTGTTGGGGAGAACTCCTCCTGAGACCAAATAACCGCCTTCAAAAGCGCCCAACACTCCTGCACAAAAGTTATGTCTTGATGAAAGACCCTAATGAGGAGACGTTCAACTTCTGAAGGGAGATTCAATGGTGGGAGCGTGATATTGTCCATGTTGAGCTGAATGAAAGGTTGGGCAATGCACAAAAGGCAAATAAACAGGGACAAGTCCTGAAGCCCTGAAACATAATCCAAAGACAGCTTCCTAGAGCGCTAAGAAGGTCATGGTGGAGTGTGGGCATGATAGACGAGATGCTGGATTACGGTGGTAGACAAAGAGTGTGCTGAGGAAGGTGTTGGCATCAGCATTGTCAGCGCCTTAGTACAGCGGGGGTCAGATGTTGTCAGCATCAGAATGTCATGGTTATATCCAAGATACATGGGAAACAGGTAAATAGATACTGGCGCGGGAGACTAGGGAGAACCACAGAGACTCTCCAGAGACAAAACCAGAGTGTGTCGACTTTGTTTTCAGAGACTCACTGGAGATTCTACGGGATTCTATAGAGATTTGCTAGAGATTCTACACCAGTAAGTTGTTTGCCCTCGTAATTTAACCAAAGTCTTATCTGAGCTTATTTGAACTTATTTGAACTTAGCGAGCTAAATTTTTCTCCAAAGCCCGGTAAGCAACATTAGTCGACAAGTGAATTTAGCATTCCCTTTCAAACTCGGTCTCACAGAGCTTAATGGCTAATGGAACTTAGCATGCTTATGTCATTGACCAAAAAGTCACATAAGATGGCAAGGACTCATAAGTACAAAAAGTAATTAAATGAAAGGTAAAGAGGTCTTCGTAGCCGTTGTGATTGTGCAGTGTGGTCGTGCAGCCATGGCACTGGTGACGTGGACATGGACGTGGTGGATGTTGACAAGTTGTTCTGTCGACAGTGATGGTTTGTTGTGTTGCCGTTCGTCTGTCATTCGTTGGCACTGTCATTCCTATCCTTGTCCGTCTTCTTTCATCTCTTCTTCTCCCCCTTCATCTCCTTCTCCCTTCCTTGCTTCTTCCTCTCCATCCTTGTCTCATCTCCCTCCTTACCTTGTCTTCATACGCGTTTACACTACGCGTCAATGTTGCTGGTGTGCCCGCACTTGCGGTGCACAGCTGGCTGTCGACACCTGGCGTCATGTGCGTATGGGTAGTTGGTGGCTGGTGGTGGTGGTTCTGGGGCGTGTTGTATGGGCATAGTGACATGTGGTGTGTCGACGCACCATTTCGTTGAGCTACTGGGCTAGGATGGGGCGGGTGGTTGCGAAAAGTGGTGGGGGTGGGTCCATCTGCGACCTGTGGATGGTGTACATACTGGCTGGTATGGCGTCTGTGCCGGTGTCAACGTGTCTGCTGAGGCATCTATGCTGGTGTGTGTGTGCATGCGTGACTGGCGGGTGAGCGCTGTCGTGATGTCGTCATTTGTTGTGTTGTCCAGGGGAGTCATTCGAGATACCGGGGAACTGTGAGTAAGCCGTTTGGGGCATGAGCAAAATAGAAAAGACTAAACTATATGAAATGAACCAGAGGTCGTCAATGGGCTGTTTGATGCAGGCCAGTGCAATGAGTCATATGTACTTAGCACCGAGAGTTCAAAATTTGTTTGCACGTGACACTTTAGGGCAAGCACACTGTTGACTTGTCCAATCGTGTTTACTGACTATAGACTCGTCTTCTCGAACTCAACACACGCACGCACAACACCATTGAATAGCACCATCACCATCCAGCCACTGCAGGATGGACAACACAAGCCAGCTACATTGCAGGATGCAGTGCAGTGGCTGCACAGGTCAGTTTTGATTTATTATAATTTATTCTTGGTTCACCCATACACAAACACCCACCACTCCTCCCACTTCCCCCTCAAGATGATACGCCACCAACTCCATCACAATTGTGTAGCAACGATGCTCACCCGTCACTCCTCCTCCCTCCTCATAACTCCTCATCTGTGACAACAACAATGGAAGGGCAGGGGACTGCCATGACTGCATGCTTGTAAGCACGGACTTATTTTTCTTTCATTCACGCTGATGGACAGCTTTTATGACCATGCAGCCACGATGATGACGAGACAGTACCCATAGCTACAAGATAACACGGTAAGCAATTATTTTCACTGTAGCTAACTAAAACCTCGACAGCACGACAACTCACGACAACTCAGTAGTCATGAAACATGGTGAGCAATCACAATGCAGGTACTACAACAACAACTCGAGGAACCACAAGATGACATACACACACAATGAACGCCCCAGCTGCAGCCACAACAGCAACCTGATGCACACAGGCACAGCACTGATGAATGTGGCGCACCCCGGACCACCGTGGCAAGCCAACACCCGCACACAATGTGATACCAGGCATCGACCGCTAGTCATGTACCACAACTGTGGACACCCCAACGGTCGACGTGCCACATGCACGTCCTGGCAGAGGGCAGAATGAGAGGTGGGAGGAAAAGCAGGGAAACTAGAAAGAGCGGTGCAGAGATACCAATGACGACACCATATTGTGAATTTTATGTTAATCGTTCCGCAGACCATCATGTGTTTCCACTAGCTTCGTGATTTCCTTTTGTACCCAGTGAACTTATCCTTGCTTTAGAGTCTTAAAATACTTATGTGCTTAATGTGCTTGGCTGCACTCCATCCATAAGTCACATAAGATCACCAAGCAAGAGACAGAACAAACTAATCTGTCTTAGCGGTGAAAGAAACTAAGTCCTTCCCAGGTGTTAGGTGGTTAGGACAGAGGAAATAATAGTAAAGAAGGGTGTGATAAGTTTGACCCTAAAGGGATTCACTGGGGAGCAGAACCCTGGAAGGGTGAGTCTGTTGGTCTGAATGATGGCAGGTTAATAGATAGAAGGAACCCGAACCCGTTCTGTGGTGAACGAGCAGATAGCGAGTGGTGGATGGGGGAGTGAATTGCGTTGTAGCGGATTCGTTGTTGTTGTTGTTACTTATGGTTGGACCTTAAGTGTGTGGTGACAGAAGATGAGATTCAAGGAGACTAAGTACAGACTTTTATAGTCCGGGCATACCCGTGACTGTGTCAAACAAAGTCAAAACAAAAAGGGTAACTGCCCATATGGGGCGGATAACAGTATAAGGTCCATAGCAGACAAAGAAAGTACATACACGGATAAAGGGGCTTGCAGCCAAGACTTACCAACATATTGGGACAGACAGGGATGGATCTGGATGGTCGTAGGGTAGGGATCGTGTATGAATGGACAGGTTCCGCTGCTAGTGGGACACGGGTGAGAGCGGGTTCAACGGATAATGCGTTGGACAGTAAGCATGGCGGCTGGAAAGTCAAGGGGACTGGCGGTGGCTTTGAGAGGTGTTGTTAGGACATCAGATCTGCGGGTGAAGGACACTTGCAGCCGTAGGGGATGTGAGTTCCCTACAGCGGACTAAAATTACCCAGCGCGCCTAGCCCTGATCCATAAGTCGCCATAAGCACGGTAAGTTCAACTAAGTGCCAGATAAGCTCAAATAAGACTTTTGTTAAATTACTGATGTGGTCCAAGGCCTGACCGGGACCAGGGCCTGAGGATTAGAAGGCTGACACTTGGAGGTTAGTTCTAGTTACCCCACACTACATGATACATCTCAAATCATCTGTTTTCTCGCTGAATGTAAATATGAGGGAAGCTCATAACCATCTCCAGCACATCTCTTGGATTCTCTGCCTGCTGACGATGAAACTCTCTGCTATCAGTGGTGCCCTTCTTCTTGCATCCTTCGCCGGGTCTGCGTTTTCTGGCGCAATGTACACCAAAAGCGAGAGTATCATTGGTGAGGACTTCTACAACTCCTTCAACTTCAAGGCAATTGCAGATCTCACCCACGGTTGCGTGTATGTTCCCTGGTTTCTATGTTGTGTAGCTCCTTCTGTAACGCCATTTCATTCAGGAACTATGTGGACCAGGAAACTGCTGTGAGCCTAGGCTTGACGTTCGTCATAGCCAATACCTTCTTTTTGTGCACCAACAATACTACTGTCCTTTCTGCGAGCAGCCTGGGCTGCAATTCTGTTCGGATTCGTTCCAACAACCAGTACACCACCCACGTTGCAGTGTAAGTACCTGTGCAGGTCCCCAGAGTAGTGAAAAACATGGTGACCAGTGTTTCTTTGCAGGTTTGACATACTCCACATGCCTCAGGGATGCAGGTAAGCTCAATGCTACAGCAGCCAACTCTCGCTGAAATCTTCAACTTGACGCTGAAGAATGTGGCCTGTGAGTTTTGTGTCTTTGTCACTGATATATGTACGTATCTCTTCTACTGTGACACTGACACAGCACCCACAATGGCTGTAGGGTGAGATATCCTGGAGGGTGTGAATGATGTCACACCAAACCAGTCGACACTCCATACTAGCCCCAGTAAGTCAGTCTGCCACTTGACAGTGACCCTCACAACTTGCGTTCGCAGATTGCATAATCCCTGCCTTGGGAGTCAACCAGCTTGGGTAAGAGTAGGCATTCTTGGGGTGAAACTCATATTTCTCAATATTTTTGTGCAGGATGACCATTGCTACGAACTGTGATGCAACCGGTATGTCACTCGCATTGCCCATTGACAACATATTGCTCATGTGCTGCAGCCGATTTCAACAAAGGATGTGCTGTCTGCCTCTCCAAGGATGACAACAGCTTTGGCCCTACTTCAACCAGATTGGTGGTGGATGGTGTGATATTGACCTTGCAAAGTGTTGTTACTGTGATTGATTGAAGAATGGTTTCCCAGGTATGCCATGGAGCGCACCGATGACTATATCAGCATCTGGTTCTGGGAGTGCAGTGATTGTTCTGCACCCCAGGATGTAACTGATGGCGCTGTCAACATCAATACGAGCAAATGCATGAGCTAAGATTCAACTTCCTTAGTTGGGATGACTTCTAGACAATAGGTGCATTCCAGGGCACTCCATCTGCATATTTCCCCAACACGGATTGCGACCTGGCTTCTCACTTCAGTCCCAACAACATCATCATCAACCTGATGTTCTGTGAGTATCCTTTTGGAAATCTGTTGAATACAAGGGTAACTCATTATCATGAAGGCGGTGACTGGGCTGCATCAGTATTCTCTTACGGTCACTTATTTGGCACTTATTTGGCTTACACAACAAAGTCCAGTAAGTAGCCTTGTACTTGTATAAGTAGATCTTGACCATGAAAATACACTTAAATGATACTTGGAGCCACTTAAGCCTTACTGCAGAGCTTAACTCATCCTTAGTGAAAGCGGCACACACCATGATTCAGTACTCATAAGCACACAGAAAGTAAAAAATTAAGTAGATCAGTAAAAATCAAGTGAGCGGAAGTATGTGAAATTGGAACAGAAAAAGGAGTGTAAGTATGAGTAAGTAATGCCAAAAGTACGGGTGGGGGGATTGTAAAAATGAGACGAAGGCAGGGTGGGATGTCCAAGTGGAACAGGCATAAATTAACCGACTTGATAGGTGTGAAGGATGTGGGCAGGGGAGCGGCCGAAATGAACTCTTGAAAGTCGGGAGGAAATCAGTAGAATTACACATGAAGGGGACAAAAACTTACAGATGCGTGAATATTCATCATCAGACTCCTCCATGACTGAACTTGCATTGCCAGCGGCACATTCTTTCCTGCGATGAGATACTCTTACCAAGTCCAGGACTCCCACAAGTTGGATGGCGGTGCGTCTTCCCGCTGCAACAGTGAGCTTCTGAGTTACGCTGCCCCAATTCTGTTCAGAAAAGGCACATGCTGTGGTGCTTTCCTTACTGGAGGCCATGTTAAACTTGAGTGGTGTTCGCACAGCAACCTTCCCTTTCAGGTTTGTAACCTGAATTTCACTGTCTTTGATTAGGTGCAGGCCACACTCAAGCAGATTGGACAGACAGTGAGTAAAGGAAGGATCAAAAAAAGAGCAAGTGATGTTACTGCTGCACCACAGAGGCCGATGATTCCTTTCACCCTGCTCTGAGCAAGCCCAACGGTGTCGAGTTCAGGTAGTTGAATGAATCCCTTAATGGCCAGCAGGTGCATTGTGGCAAGCAACTGAACCATCAGTTTGGAGTGGAATGCCTTCTTGGGATTAGTGTTGTCCAGGTCCTCGTATAGGAATATCAAGTGCTTGAGAAGTGAGGAAGACACTGTTTTGGCTTCGTCTGGTGAAGATTCTGCAAAGAAGGTGGTGAAAAGGGCAGTGGTGGCTGAACCCACACCATGGCGCCATTCACATAATCATTGATATGCCTTTATTGCCCAATTATCTCTGGCAATGTTAAGATAATACAAGAGTAGACTTACAATAGAAACAAGCTTTAACTGAGTATTGAGGTTCCGAGTAAGCAAAAGTTGGTCCAAAAAAATGACAGGTAAGATATGGCCAAGGGCTTCTGCAATTTGCAGCTTTGAGATATTCCAGATGTTGGACTGTGCCCCTGCCCAGAGGCACAATGTTGGTATGACCCGTCTTCTCCATAGGTCGTGCTTGAGAAAACCCACAGAAAGATGAGTGTCGGAAGCCAACAAAGAGCCTGAGGACATTGACATGCATGCAACAGGTCCATGCATGAGTCAGGTGTGTACATACCCACACACTATACTACTCTACACAGCATCAGTACAAATCTAAGTAATACACACCATGTCACCCAGTTGAATAAGCTTCAACACTTAGGCCATGCAGTAAAGAATTGCTAATATATAGTCAACAAGGAGTTTATCACACTCAGAACCTATACAGACAGCAAGAGGCCGCATAGGTGATCATTCCCATATTTTTCTTGAGATTTTTGGAGCACAGGATCATTATTTATAGCATAAACTCGCTTACCCGTGTAATAATCTCTATGAACAACTACCTATTAGCTTATCAGATCTAAGATATAGTTTCCTTAATCTAGTTTCCTCTTAATGCTATGCACAGCTGTGCCAGGCTGTGCAAGGCTGTTCTAGGCTGTACATGACTCATTCTGACTCATTCCTACCCAATCTAGTAGATATTTGGTAAGAATAGCACAGCCTTAGGCATCCTAAATAGGAAGGCATAGCCACCATCAAATAGTATATAAAGGCTGACTTTTTCCGACCTAAAGTGGAATAAGAACCCAAGTTAGAACCCCTCTATAAGTTTACTGAGTGATTTCTATACAAAAGTTCCTCCTAAGCAAGACTACTGAGTGATAAGTTAGGGACTCTAAGAGAGAGATTACCCTTTTATTTCCTCAGTATAGACATTAGAAGCAAGGTCACGCATAAGTCTTATCAGTCCTAAGCACTGCAGAGCAAAGAGGCTAGCTGTACGTAATATCTGAGTAAACCTACATTAGCGCTAAAGGAATCAGCAGTTGAGCAATCACTAAGCCAGTTGAGGGAGTAAGCCAGCAAGCCTTGACAGTCTAGGGAACACCTTTTCCTACCAGCTTAGTCACCCAAGTACTATCCCATCAATCACCATTATTCAGACTCAACAATAGAGATAGGCAGAAACTGTTAGAGTCCAGGTCAATCCCGGGGTTCTGGAGCAAACCTGATGGATCGGGTTATCGGAGTGATGGGGAAGGAAGTCCGGAGAGCGTCGGAGTTGTAAGGGACTGTGGCTTCAACTTATATGTTGCGCCCCTATACGAGTCCTGTCCCTTGATTTCAAGTGAGGTTGGATTATAAGTCTTGAGATCAACTCAGACTTAGGAAGCGGAGGGTTCAGATGGAGGATGGGTTTCAGGATTGTGATCTAGTTGATATTTGAACTAAGGAAACATGGGGATTTTACAGAGGGTTTATATACTAGGAGTCCGATAGGATATAAACAGAATAGCGTCGGGAGTTAGGGAATCCTGATGCGCAGTAACAAAGGCTATGATCGGGATGACAAAGTAATGTCGTGCGGATGACGAATGGAACATGGTGTTAGTAAGGATATGACAAACAACAGGAACAGTAATGGAGATGGACATAGGACAGATATAATTACTAATATAAGTCCGAAGACTCGGGATCGGGATCGGGAAATGGAATGGAGAAACAGAAGAATAGTTCTAAGTACAAATCGGAGACATCGGGATACATCAGGATATGTCAGAGTGTGTCGGAATTGGGTTGAATGGGATGGGAATGTCACGGGTCGTGACAGAAACCCAAATCCCCCTTGCCATGAACAACACATTACCAGCCTTTCAAAACTGAGGATACTCTTGCATATGAAACACTGACTGTGAACTGTGTTTGAGAGATTTTTGTTGGTTTGCTTCTCCGTATTTCTAGGAGTGTATTCCATATCTCTACCACAGAAGAAGACAATGTGCTTCGGAAGCTTCCAGAAATAGAGTGATCTATGGATAAGATGGGCTGGACTGGGGATCATCTGGATATGGCTGTGATTCCAGCCACTGGTTCAACCTTGACTTTCTTGGTGGGCTTCTTGATGATAGTAATGGAAGTCTGATGGGAAATGTGATGTAATTACCACCTCACAACTCTAATCAAGCTTACCTTGGTAGTCATCTGAGATCCCAAACCTCTCACCACCTCCACTTCAATTCCCTGCCCTTCAAGTTCATTTCCCACAGCCATGTTGTCATCCACATCATCATCCTCCCCATACTCCATTTCCCCTGCAGCAAATTCCACTTCAGAGGAAGAGACATATTCGCCTTCGGGTTCGGGCACCTTCCTTTTGAGGGTTGGGGTCTCAGTCTTGCTATCGCCGCTTTTGAACCTTGCATCAGTGGATATCTCGATTAGCCTTTGGGCCTAATACTCATGTAGTAAGTCATATATACAAAACTGTAGAAACATACATACCAAAGGCCTTCCAGTCTTCATGGAAGACAACAGTGTGGCAGCCCTTTCAATTTCAACATTGCCTTCTTGTTCATTGTCACCAAAGCCTCCTATGAGGATATCATCTGAGTCACTGGTAGGAACCACAGGGGAAGGAGGTGGAGCACCATAACTAGTAGTTGTCACCTTTGTACTGACACTAGATGACGGCAGTACACTGGCAGAAGGCCAAACAGTGGAGTTTGCAGATGTGTCACCCATATGTGAGGACATTTTTGCGGTTGGGTTGGAGTCCACTAACAATGCCCAATCCTTTACTTGACCAACTAGGGCATCCTTGGTATTGATTCTGGTAAGGTCGCAAGCCAAATTTGAGAAAAATAGAGTAGCTTCAGTTAGTAACAGCATGGTGGGAGAGAAGGTAAAGAAGGACGGACATGTGCACATGTTCATCAATAACATGTGTTAATGGGTTTCCCGGGCTGTTGTCAACCTTGGCTGTGTTCTCCTGGCGAGCAACCTTGATTGCATCATGAAGGAGTGTGTTACGCATGATGACACTAATGTGCTCAACCTAAAGTAACAATCAACTGTTCGAGCTTTCATTGTTGTTATCGACGAGCTCTTCTAAGTTATCAAAGATGAAGCAGTCGTCTGTGGTGACTGAGACCAGGTCAGGGGGATCTGTGACCAGAGGGAGCAGAAGTGTTGGAGAAGCTTGCTAGGATTGCAGGCGTAGAATAAGCTAAGGTACAAGATAGTATAACTACAAGTATATATAGTGTCTGTGGTCGTGCACAGACCAGGTCGAGGGAATATGGCTATAGGCTGGAACACTATGGAACATGATGAAATGTGTACAGCTTTGATGAGAGGATATAGCCGTTGGCTGGAATGTCATAGAAGCGATGAGAAGGCACAGCTTTTGAGAGATAAGCTTGATAGACTGGATGAGACTACCAGAAAGGGAATTGGATTGGGCCAATGAATAGTCATAGTCTGGGTCTGTACGGAATAGTTTGGAGAAAGACGGAATGATCAGAGAGAGACGGAAGGAGTCGACAATAACCGGAATGAGTTGGTGAGAGACAGAACAAGTTGACGAGAGACGGAAGGAGTCAATGAGAGATGGATAGAGTCGAGAGACGGATGGAGTTGGTGAATTGCATGTGGGTTCCTTTAAGAGAAGACAAATACGTCAGGTAAGACAATGAGGGATATCTGGTGATGTCATCACCAGGCGTTCACAAGGTTTAGCAAGTGTTCACGAGGATAAGATGATGAGGAATATCCAATGATAGGTGTTATCATTGACAAAGGTTTGTCTGGTGTCGGTGGTAGAGGACGTCCTTGAGTATTGTGTCTTGGTGTGATGAACGATGTCGTAGAAAAGGAAAAAGACAGGGGTTTATCTATATCGTAACAGAGGGTATGTGACGTCTTCCAAGTCGTTGTCTTCAAGTTCGAAACCACTACCTCTGGCTCCAGGTCCACATCAACATCAAAGTCCACCCCCAAGTCAACATCTGGGGTACTGCTGGCTATGGGTAGGATTCATATCAGTAATAGGACAATAAACTCATCAAATCACCGGACAGGAGTATATTTCAACTGATTTACCTTCTGGAGCAATGGCTGCCTTGCCTCTTCTTGATGGCCCTGGCATGGGGTCAGACAGGTTTGGCTGGTATAGCCATTTCTGCTTGTTCGACTTCCATCTTGTCCTCCCACTACAGGCATTGGGCTTGAAATGCAGCTCCTACATGTAGCTATCATGTGGTTTGGTGGCAAAACAAAATACCAGTGTCTGCTAATCTGAAACGGAGATAACATTTAAAATTATGTAAACAAGATGTCTCACAATCAGCCCGGCTGACATGATAAGTTGCATAGGCTTATTAGCTGAGATAACATACTGATAAAACCTAAAATATGAGACTGAAAAAATCTTTCCTTTTTCAAATAATATATGCAACATTTCTGCCTCACTTGGCATCCACAGATACGGCACCACAACTCAAAAAAAACAAAGGTTAAATAATAGGATGATAGGTGACTTGTTTATGTTATTTTGTCTGTGTGAAAACTTGGCTGTTAGCCACACAAATTGAATAATTTTGTCCCTGTGTCTGCTCTTCCGAATTGGCACTTTCAGGAATAATCCTGTCTCCACATTAGCAGCACGAGTACACAGAGATTTAAAAAGAAATCATATCCGTGCTAGCTGTATATCATCTGGGCATAAATATATCATTTGCTCTCCATTAACTCCCAGATTTTAGCAGCAAAACATTTTTTATTTCCTATCAAAATAAGATTGGCTGACCTGGCACCTGGTTTTTGGCACCTGGCTGCCTATCAGATCTGTGTCAGAGCATCCTTTTAAGGTTAGTGCCTGTAGTGTCCATCTTCTCCAGCCGCTTGACCACCTGCTTGAAAGAAGAATCCATTTCTGCTTGCACATCCACAATAAGCTGCTCATCTGCTTTTTTTTCAGCTGGTGTACATCATTTTGCTGGAGCATCAGGTAAGCCCAGACACTTTTTTGCATTTGTGACAAAAACTATGGAAGGGCAGGGATTGCCCAGATTATGCGGAATTAGCTAGGAGTAGTAGATAGGTATAAAGGAACTCACCTCAGTCGCTGCCTAAGGAGGGCAAAGAACTAAGGAATCCGAAAGAAAAGAAGGATATATATATATGATAGGCGGAGAAGTGCTTGCCAAGTATGACAGGAGATCAGGAATAAATATAGGAACGTGGAATGGGAAGTTTAAGCGATGTAGGATAGGAATAGGAATGCTCCCGAAAGCTTGGGAGTAATGGGACATGTCCAAGATAATGGGATGACAGTCCGATAGAACTCCAGACGGGTTCCGAGTGGAACTATGGATTTCGGGTTCTGGGTTTCTGTGGCTGCACACCGAGTTATCAGATTCTGCATTGGGGTATCAGATTCTGTGGTTGCACATCGGGTTATCGGATTCCGGAGCTCACTGTATTTTGTCAATTTGATGGGCGCATTCAACAAGGGGATGTGCTAGCTGACATGATTGCCAGCAATGAACCAAAGAGATGTTGGGAAGAGGGGACCAGATGTTGAATACAAGGAAGTGCAAAAACTTATGTAGGTTTCTGCAATATAACTTCAAACAAACAAGGTTACTCACATGCATTGGGAATGCATTTACTAGTACACAGTACTATGGGCTGTATTATGACTCTTCCCTCAGGGTATCACCACTGCCTTCTGCTGCCCCATCAAATTCCCTGGCATCATTATGGCTCCACAGGTTTCGCTCATCCCCTGCACTGACTCTTCTCGACAACCTCAACTCTCCTATTCTTGCCCCAAACCCACCTGTGGATGTTGGTTCAAGAATAAATCCAGTTTGACCCAACATATGAATGTGGCACATCCAATTTTTGCCCCCCTCCAAGTCCTTTTCCAGAACCACAAAGAGAAACTGCGCTGGGATCTGAAGCAGGGCCAGCAGGCCAGTCAGCAAATCTGGAGCCAAGCTTAGATGATCCTTCACAAGACAACACTTCATACATGGTCGACACCACCTTTTTTGGACCAAAGGACAAGTTATACCAGAACTACCATACACTACTCACTGGTAAGTTTGTGAGGAGACCATGAAGCTCAAACACATGCTGAATTTGAGGTTGTCAGGTCAGCCTTGTGACGTGAACGGCAAGTTCCTTGCTGATGACACCCACTACACGAAAAGTCCAGTGACGACTGGGGGCCATATCAGAACTGGTTAGAGTTCAAACTCACTGACTTTCTATATACCCGAAACCAGATGCCTGCAACACAAATTGATGTGCTTTTGGATATATGGACAGCATCTTTAATGGAGGTGGGGGGCACCGGTTGTTCAGAGATCACAAGGACTTGTACAAAACCATTGACAACACAACACTTGGCAACGTCCAATGAGACAATTTTTCCATTCAGTACACAGGCAACCACCCCCCTGAAGTTGTTCCATTGGGGATGAACAATGTCTATGAGGTCTACTTCTGAGATCTGAGAGGTCATCGCAACATTGTTAGAAATCCTGACTTCGCCCATGAGATTGATTACTGTCCCTATCATGAGTATGAGACCATAACAAATAAACACTGCTGGTGTGATTTCATGTCCACAGACTGGGCTGTTGAAGCATGCAGGGGCATAGCAAGAGGAACTCTCTACTCACCCGTGCTGAGGGAATTACTTGCTGGTAAGCAGGTAGTGGTTGGAGTATAAGAGACAATCTATTGAGCGCTATTACAGTGCTGGGTTTATATACTGGATACAAGTGTGACAAGTCACTGATATGACTGTTGATGTGACTAAGAGTCCTTATCTAACTACTTATCTAAGATAATGACATGCTGTAATGAATGCTGTACATGCTGCTATAAGTGCAAGTTCAACATGGGCTTGGAAGCAAGCAGTAAGCACAAACTTGAACTTAGTCATATTTAATTGTGCAAAGCTCACTCCGTCAAACAGGATATCATTGCGAAGGATACAAACATTCATGCCTGTAATCCTCGGTAGCGACAAAACTACTGTCTCAGTAGCGACCGGCCAAAAAGATTTCTACCCACTTTACTTATCAATTGGCAATGTGCACATAGGGATGTCATCGTGCTCATTGGCTTCCTAGCCATGCCAAAGAGTAAGTCTCAGTCTCATCCAGTTTTCGTGCTAGTGCTAACCATGGTCCATCATTTACCTGCCTTCAGCTACGAAGGAACATGCAAACACAAAGGAGTTCCACCAGTTCCATCATCAGCTCTTCCACTCATCCTTGTCGATGATTCTTCAATCCCTAAAACCTGGCATGTCCAAGCCTGAAGTCATGTGCTTTGGCGATCACCATTACCGATGAGTCATTTTTGGTTTGGGTCCATACATTGCAGATTATGAAGAGCAGGTGCTTTTGTCATGTATTGTCTGTGGTTGGTGCCCAAAGTAAGTCATCTAAACTCTGTTCCACCTTGAATTGTTCTAATCCCAAGTGTGTTCCAGGTGTCTTGCATTCCACTCTGGTCTCAATGATCAGGCTCTCTACCGGTGCCGGGAACATATGGACACACCCATTGGATCATTTGGGCCTGGTCAGCTTTGGGAGGAGTACGGGATTGTGGGACAGCTAGTGGTAAGTCTGCATTGATATACTTTGGAACAATGGACTAATTGACTGTTGCCCACTGGCAGCCATTTACAAACAATTTCCCTAGAGCGGACATTCACGAGCTGCTCTCCCCGGACCTCCTTCACCAAATAATCAAAGGTACTTTCAAAGACCACCTGGTCGATTGGGTTGAGAGTTACCTCAAGAACGAGCACGGCACTTCAAAAGCAAATATCATCCTTGATAATATCGACCGCAGGTTTGCTTCTTTCATTCAGATTTTATTCAATGACTTACTGTCCCGGTACCATTTTAGGATCACCGCTGTTGCCCTATTTGCAGGTCTTCAATGTTTTTCACAAGGCCATCATTTCAAACAGTGGACGGTGACGACTCAAAGGCCTTGATGAAAGTAAGATTTTGTTGACTGCGGCTATGCTCAACTCTAGTCTGATTCTTGATAGGTCTACATTGCTGCAATCGAAGGCTATGTCCCCCAGCCCATTGTACAGGCATTTCAGGTGTTTCTCAAGTTTTGTTACCTGGTCTGGTGTGACATTCTTGCTGAAGACACGCTCAACATGATTCAAGATGCCCTGGATTGTTTCCATCATTATCACAAGGCCTTTGGGCCAGATGTCGTGGCTACATTCTCACTTCCTCGCCAACATTCAATGAAACATTACACTAACCTCATATGCCTCTTTAGCGCCCCAAATGGACTTTGCTTGTCTATTACCGAATCAAAACACATTAAGGCAGTGAAGGAACCATACCAGTTGTCAAACCACCACAACACCCTTGGCCAGATGTTACTCATGAACCAGCGTTTGGACAAGCTTGTGAGGTCTTGTGTGGACTTTCACAAGTGCGGGATGCTTGATGGGTCATGTGTCTCTGCTGTGCTCTACGCATTAAGTAGGTCCAATAAAATGTAGTGTCGCCGTGGTGTCTGTACTAACATGGACTCATCTTATCAGTGCAATAGAACCAGGTCAATGAAAGGCTTTGCCAAAATGTAACCTTGGTTGACGCCAACGGAAACAATGAGAACGAAGCCAACTTGAAAACCATGGCTGGAACTCAAACAGCAAGTTACATGGAAGATGAAGGGGGGGATGCTGTTGATGACCTGACATCAGTTGAGGTGCATGTCGAGCTTGCACGGACTATTCATAAGTCACTCAGCCTCTCAGCTATGCCAGTTCAGACATTAACTGACCACTGGACATTAGAATGCAAACGAGCATGGGTGGGTCATTGACTTTGCTGAGGAACTCCATATCACACAGCTTCCAGAACTTCTGCAACAGTTTCTATTCCTGATGGACCATCCTGATGACCCACAGGAGATGTGTGATATTCCCCTCATTAAATGCCCTCAGTACAACGGAAAGATCAAGGTTTTCAATTCTGCATTGGTGACATTTTTCGCACCAAGTGACATCAGCAGGGTTGATGGCATGAGGCGTGAACTGATTTGTTCTTGCCCTGTGTGGAGGACTGAGTACCCTCGGTATGACTGTGTATTTGTCACCACTAATCCAGAGTTAGAGGGGATGCAGGGAATGGACATTGTCTGCATTCTTGCATTTTTCTCATTTGTACTCCACAGTAAACAGTATCCATGCGCAGTTGCACGCTGGTTTGTCTGGTCTGAAGAATCTGATGAAGATACGGAGATGTGGATTGTTCACCCAGGCTTTAATGCCAGCCATCAGCCTGACATTTCGATCATCCATGTTAACACAATCTACTGCACCACTCACCTCATTCCTGTCTACAGAACTCAGGCAATACCTCCAGAAATTTATGCTCATCACTCCTATGATTTTTTTCATGCTTTCTATGTCAATAGATTTGCCAATCATTATGTGTTTGAGATTGTGTCATAGACATGAATGTGTATCTATCAACTTGATGGAATTTTTGTAGTATTGGCTTGGATGCTTAATTTACTTAGACTTGTTGGCAAGCCCTTTTGTACTTGGATGACTTAGTGACTTGATCATGACTTTGGACAAACAGACTTTGGTGCACTTGTAACACTTAGACTACTTGGCTACTTGTAAAAGCAAAATAAGTACAATAAGTCTCAATCAGTAAAGTGTGAATTTACTGATGTGGTAACTCTGATCTATATACCACTTCTGGCTGCCCCTTGACATGTGTTGGTGTGTAACATATCCCAAATTTGTATTCTCAGTGTCGATTTATGATTCCTCTCCAACAGACTATGTGAACAGTAAGCTCTCGGACACATGGTATCTTCACAATTCTTATTCAACCTACTACAGACAACCCTATGGCGTTCACCAATGCATATTTCCAAATCACCTCCATCAACATCTACACATAAAATATCTATCCCAGGGGGTGGGGGTGTTACATTATATAGGTTGCCCCCTATCTCTTTTTCTTTCTCTTTAACATGTCTATGTCTTTCCGTCTCTCCCCATATCTTTCTGTGTCGTTCCGGACTATTCCATGGTTGGATTAATCCAACCTTCCCATCTTAGGTAGTATCATACGAGTCTACCCAGCTTATCTCTCGAAGGCTATGCCTTCTCTATCCTTCCTAGACATTCCGGCCTATTGCCTTATTCCCTCTCCATGGTCTGTGCACAACCCAGACCCTTTATATAGCTGTCGTTATATGCACTGTAACTCTAGCTTATTTTACGCAATTCATCTTGCATCTTCAATACCTCTGTTTCCTGAGTCTCAGTCTACTCCTGACGACTGCTCTTTTCTTTGACAACAAAGTACTTCTCATCATTTACAATGATAGAAATAGGAAACATTGACTGTTACTTAGGTTGAACACTCTGGTGTCACCCCGCGTAACAAAAGAATAAGCTCTTCTACCGCTGCTACCTCCGTGTAGCCAAGCTGATTTTCAAGACATTGTTTCTTAAAGAAATTGGGAAGAAACCCTTTGGGGACCCCGCCGAATCATCCAAACCCAGATCTAAAGCAAACCCCTACACTATAGGAATCTCTACCGAACTAAAGAAGAAAGGCAAGAAATGCCTAGAAGAAGGAGAAGAACTCCCACCAGCATCTGCCACTCCTGAAGACAACAAAGAGGGAATCCCTCAGATTAACAGCCTTTATGACCAAGGATTCATAACTAGACCAAACTCCCCGACCCTTCCTTTTGAAAGGACGCTTCACCTATTGATGAAGAACCCACTATAACTTATGAAGCCCTCTATCCCAGACCATCAACTCCTCCCCCCATTAACGATATGTCTGAAAGACCCACTGAACTCAAGGTTGGGACTCCTACCCACTTTGGCGGAAATACCAACGACTCCTCTCAATGGCTTCACTCCGTGATGGCCTATCTCATTCTCAATGAACGAATCTACAACTTCAACGATAAGAAGGTCATCCTCGCCCTCTCATTCATGAGCAAGGGAACCGCCGCATCCTGAGCTGAAGCTGCCTATGAAAGGGCCGACACTTTAGGTACCTTTGGAAGATGGGAAACCTTCAAAGCAGACTTTCGAAAGATGTTCGTCACCAGAGATGTAAAATCTGCCTCCATTGCAAAACTGTCTTCCCTCACTCAAAGAGGATGTGGCTCCCTTGAGAAATTTAATGCTAAATTCCGACTCCTCGCTCATCAATCAGGAGTCTCCAGCCAAGGAGCCCTGATTGAATGGTATGCTAGGGGACTCAACTTCACCATCTCTGAAAAAATCATTGGAATGGAAATCACCCCTACTACCCTGGACAACTAGATCGCTAAAGCCGAACACTTCAACGTACAGAACAAATGAATCAAATCCCTCAAAAGAGGAACGCCTTTTCAGACAATAAACTACTCATCCAACTCCTCTCACAATCGAGATTTTAATGTTATGGATGTAGATGCCGTACAGCTCTCTCCCTCGCAGAGGGCTGACTACATGAGAAAGGGACTCTGTTTCATCTGCAGAAAACATGGACATCACTCCGGTGAGCACAAGAAAGGGAAGGTCCCCTTTAATAAAGAATCACAAACTTCTTCCCCTAAAGTCCGAAAAACTGAAATACCCCCTACATCCGACTCTATCTCCATCTTTACGGCTGGACTGAAAAAGAAGAACATCTCTCAGAAGGAAATCTTAGATGTCCTCAAAATGTGCTTTGATAGCGATAGTGAAGAAGACGGAACCAAAGAAGAACAGGTTCCTGTGTCCAAAGTCTCCCTTGAATCGTCTTTTTAGAAGGAGGATCTGAGTCAACACAGACTCCTCCCTTGATTACTTCCTCTGTACTTGTAGCTGAAGAAACTTCCCAATCTATGTACATTCCCATCTCCCTCTTCACTACCTCAGAAGGAAAGATCGTTGACACTTATGGCCTGCTCGACTGCGGAGCAGGAGTGAACCTGATCAATCATCATTTCGTGTTAAAACACCGACTCCCCAGGAAAAGACTAGCAAAACTGCTTGTATCCCGAAACGTGGACGGAACCAATAACGTAGGAGGAACAATCAAATACACTGTCACCCTCACTCTTTAAATCTCTGATACTGAAGAAAAGCGAAAGTTCTTTGTCATGAACTATGGCAAAGAAAACCTTATCCTTGGACTTCCCTGGCTAAGGGAAGTCAACTCTATTGTCGATTGGAAAGAAGGAACTCTTACCTTTCCTGATCATCTGAAGAAACCCCACCATGATTCCCAAGATCAGATCGCTCAACGATACCTTATCTGATACCTTGGCATGAATCCTGACCTATGCATGTCTAAGAAACTCCTGAAACACTATGATCCCCTCTTTAAGGAATTTTGAAAGACCACTATCTCCTCGGAAATTGCCCAAAAAGCCAAAGAGAAGAAGGAAAAGGCCACCCTTCCCCCAGAATATTCCAAATTCGCCAATATCTTCGAGAAGAAAGCCACTGACCATGTTCCTCCCTCACGCTCCTTTGACCATGAGATCAAACTTGACAAAGACTTCATCCCCAAAGTCGCCAAAGTCTATCCTCTCAACCCTAAAGAATCCAAAGCGTGTAAGGAATTCATTAAAGAACATCTCGAAACTGGCAAGATCTCGCCCTCAAAATCTCCTCAGGCCTCTCCCTTCTTCTTCATTCCAAAGAAGGATGGATCACTATGCCCATGTCAGGACTATTGATATCTGAACTCCCACACTGTCAAAAACACATATCCCCTTCCCCTCATCTCTGACCTCATCAATAAATTAAAAGGGTCTAAACTCTTTATAAAATTTGACATCAGATGGGGATACAACAACATTCAGATTAAACCTGAGGATCACTGGAAAGTGGTGTTTATAACCCCTCATGGGCTCTTCAAACCAAATGTCATGTTCTTTGGGCTATGCAACTCCCCTCCCACATTTCAAGCACTGATGAATCATATCTTCCAAGACTACCAAGCTGAAGGATGGCTCATCATCTATATGGATGACCTCCTAATCCACTCTTCTGATCCCACACTCCATTGTGCAAGAACGCTTAAAGTATTGAAACAACTCAAAGAACATGATCTATATTTGAAATTGGAAAAATGCAAATTCAACATAAATGAAGTTGACTATCTTGGACTAATTCCTAAGGAAGGTGTCATCAAAATGGACCCTGTCAAACTAGAAGCCATTGCCAAATGGAATGTGCCTGAAAACATCAAGGCTGTACACTCCTTCCTAAGATTCTGCAACTTCTACCGTCGATTCATTCCATCCTTTTCCATGTTGTTGAAACCTCTCACCAATCTCACCAAGAAGAACACCCCTTGGGATTGGTCCTCCAATTGCAAAACCGCCTTTTGCAAACTCCAAAGACTTTTTATGAAAGCCCCTGTCCTTCAACTCGCCAATACCTCGAAACCATTCTTCATCATGGCTAATGCCTCCCTTCATGCTACTGGAGGAGTTCTCATGCAAAGAGACATTAACGGCGAACTCCACCCCTGCGCCTACCTCTCTGAAACATTCTCTCCCACCGAACGAAATTACAACATCTATGATCGAGAACTTCTTGCCGTCATCCGTGCCTTAAAGGCATGGCACCATTATCTCCAAGGAACTGTTCACAATGTCACAGTGATGACTGATCACCATACTTCTGATCCTCCCAGAACCTTAATCGTCGACAAGCCCGATGGCTTCTATTCCTCGCCGACTTCGATCTCATCCTAGAACACGTTCCCGGTACCAAGATGGCACCTGCTGATGCTCTTTCCCGTTACCATTCTCCTGATACCGCCACTGATAATCAAGAAGTCACTCTGCTTCCTGATGACCTCTTCGCTCGCGCCATTGATCTTGCCCTTGTCTCCAAAATCAAGGAATCTACTCCGATTGACCCTCTGGTCCTTTCCACTATCCGCACCCTTGATGATGGAAAATCCCTCGTTCCTCGAGCATCCTTTAACGACTGGAAGTATGATGGTGTTAATCTCTACTTTAAGAAACACCTCTATATTCCTCCCATACAATGTGTGGAAATTGTAACTTCCATCCATGAATCCTTATCTGCCGGACACCCCGGTATCACCAGAACCATTAATCTCATATCTCGTGACTTCTGGTGGCCTGGTCTATCCACTTTTGTTTGAAACTTCGTTCTTGGCTGTGCCACATGCCAAAGTCATAAGGCTAACACACACCCGTCTGTCCCTGCCTTGTCTCCAATCGCACCAACTTCAACATGCCCCTCTCCGTTGATCTCATCACGGATCTACCCGTTTCTGATGGTTTTGACTCCCTTATGGTCACAGTGGACCATGGGCTTACGAAGGGGGTAATTTTATCACCATGCAACAAAAATATAGATGCCGCTGGCGTTGCCAATTTATTTTTGAAAACAGTCTATACCCGTTTTGGACTTCACGAAAAGGTCATCTCTGACTGAGGTCCTCAATTCGCTTCCGCCTTTGCCAAAGAACTTGGCCGCCTCCTTGACTATGATTGGGGGTGGGCAACTCCCTGCTACCCTCTGAACTCTTCCCACGCTTCCCTCACCAGTGTCTGTGGCGCAAACTGTGGTACAACAGCAAATGTCTCGAGTGCGAGAAGAATACGGAGCACAACCATAAGATTTGGGCTGGTAAAACTATGTCATCCCCTGTACGACCTAGTCATCTGTATTTTCACCGGTCGAAATTTTACGAAGTTGATTTACGGTGGAGATCGACGCGAGATAACCCGGACAAAGTAGCGCCGTTTTTCAAGGCGGTCGTATCACACAAATCCCTCCGGCGAAAGGTCTTGAATTCATGTACTAATGACCATACTAAAATTTTGAAGCTAGTTGAGCGTGGAATGAATGCGAAATAAAAAGCGCGTCAGTGACGCGTCGCAATCAACAAAATTGCAGCCACAGACGCGTCTCGGCGCCACACCGATGGAGGATTTGCGTTCCCCCTGAGCAATGAATGACCCGGAGTTTT
>KN819363.1:276230-294714 GCA_000827475.1 Paxillus involutus ATCC 200175
CCCGGATCACCTCCTGGCCGAGGACGCATATGCGGGCACCGGAACTCTTGACGGGTCAGATTGGCACGTTCCTGGAGCTATTGCTGCTGTCCAACAGCTTGCGAGAGATGGAAAATTACCCCACTTACGCATTGCACTCATCGCCTTTTTCACGGGCTCTCTGATTGTTTGGAACCGACTTACCCCTGAATTCGTACCTGGATCAATTACAGCGTCGCTGTCTGACGTTGAACGAGCCAGCGCATGGATGCCTGCTACAAATGACAGGAACGAGGGAGCCCTTGGTGCCTATCGACTCCATGCACGACAGAGGCCCTCGCTTACCCTTCATCAGTACAATGCCCAGGCTCTTTATCGCCACAACGACACGAAGGCGTTCATTGCCTCTTCATGTACCGACGAGGATCTTCAGTGGCTCCGGACCAAGGCACGTCAAATGGATTCAAGCGGATTGGAAACGGCACGGAGGGCTGCCCTCAACGCACATTCAGAGCAAGTGGCAAGAGAGAGGCAAGAGAAGGAGGTGAGGAGGAAGGCAGTTGTGGCAAAAGAGAAGGCAAGGATTGATGCCGTCTCACTCGTACTGGATCACTCGTCACTCAGTCGTCTCACAAGAACACAATTGGATGACCAGCTTGTAATACATCGACGCCATGACCCGACAATCAAAGCCAAAAGTACGTACAAGAACAAGCAAGAAAAACTAGATGCTGTTAGAGCAGCAGTGGTCGACTTCCTCAGTTCATCTGGCCATCCCAACTCTTCTACGTCAACCGGGGCTGTAGGCAGTGAAGGCGCCATGATGCTGGATGACTTCGACGACACAGCGGACAATTCAGAGTCTGATGATTAACCGTACTAGAGCTAATTTAGATTCATTTATTCCAATGCGTTATTTCAACATTGATGGTATACATTTACTTCAGGTACATACTAATACATCATACATCATGTCCTATAGCTAGAACTACTGCCACTTGGGCTAATATGCCTTTCGTCCCCTGTGTCCGGCGCTGTGTCATGGTGCGAGAAGCGTTTGGCTGATGGGAAAGTTACATAAGCGTAACACTTTCATAGCGGGAGTTGCCCACCCCCACTATGATGTCTCCACTTCTTATCATCCTCAGTCCGATGGTGAAACTGAATGTATGAACCAAGAAGTAGAAACCTATCTTCGCATCTTCTGCAAGGGAAAACCCAATGAATGGTCTAGACTTCTATCCACTGCTGAATTCGCCCACAACTCCAACATTCACTCGGTCACAAAGAAGTCCCCCTTTTTCTTGATGCTCAGATATGAATCACGTTCCTACCCTTCCATTGCCAAGAACTCTCCTCTTCCTTCTATCGAAGAATATTTCCTCACCCTGAAAGAAGCCTGAGAAGAAGCCCTAGCTGCTCATGAAATCGCACAACGTGTCATGAAAGAACGTGTATCTTCCAACTTCAAACCCTGGAAGACTGGCGATAAGGTTTGGCTAGAAGGTCGCAATTTGCAACTCGGCTATTCTTCTAGAAAACTATTCCCTAAGAGAGAAGGCCCCTTCAAAATCACTCAAGTGTTATCTCCCATCACCTATCGCCTCAAATTACCCGCAACCTAGAAGATTCATGATGTCTTCCATGCTTCCCTCTTATCATCCTATCAGGAGACCTCTGAACACGGTCCGAATTTCACTAAACCTCCCCCTGACCTTATTGGCGGAGAAGAGGAATATGAAATTGACCAGATTCTCTCACATCGAGGTAACCCTCAAAGACGCCGCTACCTCATTTCCTGGGATACCCTTCTTCTGAAAACTCCTGGGAAACTTAGGGTAATCTCCGACACGCCAAGGACGTCCTTGACACTTATAAGAAAGCTCGCCCCGCAAAAGAAAATAATCAACTCCTGATCATCATGCCTCCCACTTGCACCATTGCCAACACCCACATCGCCTTCAATATAGGGGACTTACCTATCCCCTGCAGTCACCATTCTCGCAGACCTCCTTCCTACAGCCTGATGGCTGAATACATTGCTTATACCAAAGAATGCAGAAATACTTGTGATCTTACTATCTGCCTCAAAGAAAGTTCTCCTCTACTAGACGCTTACTCTGCCCTCCTTCAAAATCACCACATCTCCAATGTTATTGAGTTCATCAAGAAAACCAATCACTGTCTCAACTCCCATGACTGGGTCGTCTCTACTCTTGAGCACATTTGAGACAAACAGCAGGAACTCCTCATCAACGTCCTTCACCAGATGAATTTGAACAACCTCATTTTCAATATCCATAGACATCACCAACACCATTACCAAGGTCCTCTCGACCAAAGGAATAATGTTCCCCTTTCCAATTCCCCTAGCTCTGAGAGTGAGATATCCTCCTCTCCCAACAGTCAACCAGATGTACCCCGCAATGTTACTCCTAGTAGAACCTATTGTAGGGAACTCACATCCCCTATGGCTGCAAGTGTCCTTCACCCGCAGATCTGACATCCTAACAACACCTCTCAAAGTCACTGCCAGTCCCCTCGACTTTCCAGCTGCCATCCTTACTGTCCAATGCATTATCCGTTGAGCCTGTTCTCGCCCACTGACATACACAGAACTGTGTTCATGTATGGTCATGATACACTAGTACCACCCTATACACTTGTACACCAGAGCAGAGCATCACTCCAAGCAGAGACACCAGGAATGTACGGTGTAATTTCATTATAACCCCATAGCATGCAGTGTGCTAGCCCTACAACTTATACCATGTATTAGTACATTCCATACGCATATACCCCAGAGCAAACTGTCACTTAAAGCGGAAACACCAAGAGCGTAGGATGTATTTCCCTTATTACTTCTTAGTATGTGACTTGCCACCTCTATAATCTTTACCACTGGAAAGAGATTGTCATTTCGCACATAACCATATGTATTTTTCTTGGTTATTTAGGACCTCCTATTGAGTTACTACCTGACAATGTCACTTATTTAGCAATTTAATATTTTACCCTTCCATATATAGTCTTGAGGCTTACTTAAACATGATGTCAGCATTGACAGACCCTTCACAGCCACTGGGACCTGACATCTGACAGATGTGCCTGCCAGGGACAGCAGTACTTGTCCAGAATGACAGCTCAGTGACAGCTGACAGCTGCCAAACAGCCACCTGTCACTATCTGACTCACTCTGACTCACTCTGACTCAACCTGCTCGGCATTGCCCTATATGGAAGCGCAGCCTGTCTCAGTACCACACGGCATGTCTATAAATAGGATTATAAAGGTATCAGAGCACCTTTAAATGGTTTTATCAAGGTACACCCTAGCTTACATCTACAACGAACTAGCTAACAGTGAATTCGCATCACCTCCAGCTGCCCTCAGGCATGACAACTTTAACCTTACTGCCTTGTTATGCAGTCCCAGTCCAATGCCTTCAGTGCATTCTGCTACCTCCGACGCGTCCAGTTACTGGGACATGCCCCATCTACCTATGCCACCACTATCTCAAATGACAACTCCTGCCCTTACACCCAATTCCTCTCATTCAAATTCCTCTCATCTATTTTGCAGATTCCTTCACTTATGTTACCAGGCAAGGCAAGGCTAATCTGTTCCCCAACACCATTTGCCTTCTCTCCATGTGTACTACCAGGACCGTTTATCCCAAGTTACTTATCACCCCTTCCCTCTAAGACATTACCAGCAAGCCCGGGAGGGCGCACCCGGGACTTCTGCCCCCATTTTCTCTATTTTCACTCATCCTTGCAGTCAATACCACCCACTAGCAATGCTCAGACTTGGACACGAACGCGCCACCTTCAGATGATCATCAACCCATTCCATCATCAATCATATCATTCACCTTAACTCACCTAGAAGATATATCACCTACTCTAGCTAGTCAATTTTCCAGAACAACTTAAGATATATGGTCAAGGGATCGGGAGTCTCGTACCACATCACCTGAATGCTCACCACCCCATAAAGCAGTGGCTGGGCATCTCTTAGGTGCGGATGCTCTAGTCTATGTGTACAACACACTATCTGACACTTGCACCCCCCCAGTAGACGATCCGAACATCAAGATAGACAGCTACCTACGCCAGCCGACACCACCTCCAACATTGCTACTACACCAGTCCCCCTTCAGTAATGATATCTTATCAGACGACTATACCAAAAACAACTATGACGAGTTTATAGACAACAATTCGGCAGATGATTTTTCAACTGACAGCCTCTCAGGTTATTCATCTATCAGTATAGATTCACTACCTCTATGCTACCCAATGCCCATGTCAGCTGAAACATCTCCTTCGCCCATCCCTGTTTATGATTTCCATGATACCGGGATCCTTGCAGAGTCCTTTTCACTACCTCAGGAACTCACTAACACACCCTCACACTTCAGTCTCATTCCACTTAATGTGTACACAGGGATTTACGATGCAACTAACCACATACTTCACCCTGCTACTCACTATTCCTCATTTGTAGCGCTGCATGCCCAATCCACATAGTATTGCCCCATCCCCTTCACAGGAACATATCCATTCTTACAGATCAGCAACACCCTGTCCAAAGTCAACTTCATCGCTAATGAACTAATGATCTTCAATGTCAAGAAACAGAAGAGCTCGGCCAAGGCTCATATGCTTGCATTAAGGCTGCCTTCTATCTACTACAGCAGATCTGTTGCATATCCGCTTTACGTCGTTCACGGAACCATGTCCATCTGTTGCCTTTACTGGGATTTCACTCGACTTAGATGATTACATACTGACATTCTGCAGCTCATTCACAAAGTACTCACTCTGGCTCAATCAGCTGAATGCAACAAAGAACTGATCTATGTTATTCTAGTCGATGGGAATCTCAACGCGCCCACCAAGCTCAGCCATTCAGAGTTTTTCCAGCACCGCACCCCAGCCGCCAATTCCTTCTTCACTAACGAGGAAGTAGCATTTTTGAGGACAGCCATCAGATTCTCATGCTTCTACCATGAGACTCCACTCGCTGATGCTGTTGATTTCCTACTACAGTCTACTGTTATCGACGAGGATATTGTTCACTCACTACTAACCAAATACCATCTCAACAAAATCGCTAATACAGGAATTCAGCCATTCACTCACTTAAACAGCTGACTTGCAATCACTGACCAAGCACGTCATGACTACACACTACACCACGTTCACCTACCTACGCAGCAACATCCCACCAAGAACAGGATTAAGGAAGAAAAGGAAGAGAACACGGTGAATGTGGTACCCCCACTCCTAGCTTGGTGAGTCCCGCACCCCATCACCCCACGTTCTGTACTTACCACACATGCCACACCATAGAATAGTAGCATACCCCACCCCCGAGCACTGAACATCGACAACAAATGCATTCACACTATGTCCATCCCATACAACCCATTAGCCAACCTTGCCACTATCCACGTATTGTACCCATGTTCCCGTTTGTTATGAAGTACTACTGCTACATTCAAGTACGAGGTGACGACGTCCCGCTGCACTTCGTCCTCGTCGTATACTGCCCCTCTCATTGTACTACCAAAGTCATGCCATCATTTGACGATGCCCATCTATGTTTGCCCCCCACGTTTCACGCTTCCTGTAATCTGTGTACAACCATCCCTATGCTGTCAGATGCCTGATAATTACCTACACTGTCCATTATTTTTACTTATCTGCACACACACTGTACTATACCTCTACATTCAAGCTCGACATCTATGATATGTTCTCGACATCTACACTATGCCATGCCCACATTGTGCAACCAGTGTACCATCATCATCATGCCAGTGACTTACTATACATTTACGTACATTTCATCATGTTGTACTCATACAAAGTGCCAATGCAGCACTAAATATTCTGTTATCTAACCTCAAATCTAAATCCTTAAGTATTAGCCCCAGATGAATCAGCTTTCCGTTGTTCCCTGCAGAACCTCATTGTTGTGAATCAATACCTTACACATCTACTACCCCTAGATAGTAGCCATCTGTCATCTAAATGTGTGTCATTATCAGTATCAAGAATACCTAAGAAGAAAGTCCCTATAAGCCAAGGTACATTATCAATTACTGAAAGGGTCTATCTAAGCATCAGATCTAATCAGTAACACAAGAACATAACACGTGTCATGCCGCACACTTAAGTGATCTAGTACAATACACCCCTAAGTACTGGCAGAGTTCAAGTTATCACCCGGATGCACTACAGCATCATGATCTCCAATCCCAGAAAGGAAGTCAAACCTTATTGCAAACTTACCTCTAGCCAGGAAGATGCCCAGGACGTGCAGCAAGGCAGATCATCGGTTTCATTTCCAGTACTATTGTCCTTTGGCACAACTGACCCAGCTATCTATAGCGTCCAAAGGATGCAGCATGTGTGTGATTCCCCCTGTCCAGTCACACTAAGTGAAGCAAATACATCAAGTAATCCTTCTAATCCGTCCAATATCCAAGAAGAGGAAATGCAATGCCATATGGGTCAGTGGGATAGTCACGCTAACTATCTGTTGTATCACGAAGCAGAAAAAGTGTTATGTAGCTACTTGTCACTGTTTATGGAAGACCCACAATGCCACACGGACCAGAGGGATGATTACATTGATTATCCATTGCAAATGCACAAAGTAGTTCTCCCCGAAGCCTTATTAGACCATTTAGGGGCTGATGAGAGAATTGAGCCTGGAGACATTGTGTACCAGATGACATATGAGGAAGTCAACAGCACACCCACATTGTTTAGTACAAGTCAAGAAGAAGACGTGCAAGATAGGGCATATTGCTTTAAAGTATACAAGCCCGTAGATTATAAGGTTAAATCTGTCCCTGGAATATTTCCTCAGGAAACTGCAGTAGTTTGCCAGTTTCCTTGTGGCCCTCTAGAATCATTACCACCCCTTACGCTACATCCTTCAAGTTTCATTTCTAGTAAAAAGGTTACCAAGCATCATATAGATGAAATCCAAGTCAATAAGCAAGGATTCTTGTGGCCAGAAGAAGAGAAACTCTTTCAGCACATCCTTTTGCTTAATGAAGAATCTCTAGCCTTTGAAGATGTCGATAGAGGAACCTTCAAAGAATCATATTTCTCTCTGTACATTATCCCTACAGTACCCCATATTCCTTGGCAGTATAAGAATATTCTGATTCCTCCTGGTTTAATGAATTAAGTGATGGAAGTTCTCTTACTCAAAATACATGCAGGAGTCTACAAAAATGGCAAGTTGCGCATAGTCCATGACTTGCAACCATTGAACCAAGTCACCATTAGAGATGCAACACAACCACTGAATTTGGACAATTTCATTGAACCCTTTGCAGGATCGCAATGCTACACCATATTCAATTTGTTCTGGGGATTTAATGCCCGCAAAATGAACCTACAGAGTCGAGACATGACAGCTTTTTAGTCACCAATAGGAATGTTACGGTTAACCTCTTTACCTACTGGCTTTACCAATTCACCAGTAGAGTTTTAGAAGTGTATGATGTTTATCCTAAATGATGAGATACTCCATAAGGCAAACATCTTCATTAATGATCTGCCTATAAAAGGACCTCAGATGATATACCCTGACGATTAAGAGAAGTACTACCTGAGAACCCAGGAATATGAAGATTTATTTGGGAGCATGCCCAAGATGTACATTATATAATGCATCATGTTAAGGAATCAGGAGCTACATTTTTCACCTCAAAAGTCCAGCTTTGCATACCAGAAGCATCAATTCTTGGATAAAAATGCACTTCAAAAGGACATTTACCTGATATATTAAAGGTAGACAAAATCATACACTGGCCAGATCTCAAGACCATTAGAGATGCCAGAGCATTTATGGAATTGTGTGGAATGGTAAGGATTTGGATACCAAGTTTTGCTGCAACGATGTCCCCACCAGCATTAGCACCATTGCCACCACCATCATCAGCCTTGCTTCCAGCATTGTCTTCATTGGCCTCATTGGCCTGGCTGTCCTGGTACTGGTGTCCCTCCTCAGAATGTCTTGGTTGTCATTGTTGTCTTCTTTTTCTTTGTTGTCTTCTTCTTCTTCTTCTTCTCCCCCTCCTTCTCCTTAGGATTCTTCTTTTTCTTCTTTTTCTTCTCCTTTTCATTTTCCTTGCCCTTACCATTGCCCTCCACTATTTCTACAAGGTTGTCATCATCATCCATGTCTGCATCCTCAAGAAGCAGGTAGCCTTAACCCACTGTTCCTTGGACCAACAGTTCTGACGACGCAAAACTGTTCAGCGCCCTCCCCTCTATGTTGCTCAACTCCCATATGGGCATCCCATACCATTTTTGCAGGGTGTCGGCCACCGTCTCCAGATTGCATATGTTCATGCTAAACTTCTTGCCATTCAGGACGTCACTCAATGCACAGTTGTATGCATTCCAGTCTATCCAGACAGTCTGAGTCTGTCTGCATATGTCAGGACAGCAAAAATAAAGAACCACTTATAAAGGAGGTCTGAATCAATGCACTCAAGGTCGAGGTAGCAGTTTTCTTTCAGTCCATGCCAGCCGACAATGAACTCTGTGACGAGGTAATCGTTGAAGGCGGAACATGGAAGTTAGCAGTCAATGAATCAATGTCACTGCACCAGAGCAACAGCTGCTCAACAACAGTGTTGAGCATGACTAGCATCCACTCTAGGAAATTGACTGCGGTGTTGACAAGGGCCTCGTGCTCATCAAGGTGCAGCTTCGTGTAGATGTTGTAGAACATGTAGTACCGCCATAGGAAGCAGACGAGATGGGGTAGTAGAAGGTGGGACACAGGTCTTAACCTTTGGCCGTCGATCAGATGGGCTACATCCTTCGTACACAATGGCCAGCTTGGCCCCAGGCGCCAGTTGGACGGTGTAAAACAACATTGGTATGAATTTGAGGATGTTGGTGTTGTACTCATCCTCCAAACCAGAATGAGGGTAGAACAGGTCAGACATGGTAATGGATTGTCTCTGAGATGGGGTTGATGGAAGTGATAGTTGTCCTGCATGTATATCATCTAAAGTCTTTGAACCATCCATACATAGAATAGTAGTATAGTTTATATTAAGATGCATATTATATGTTCATTAATACTAATGTAAGTTCTTCAACACTAATGTATGCTTGTCAACATGTACTTACTGCTTTGATGAATGACACTTTAAAGTGTTTAGAATGAAATGATGTTTATCACACACAAAAGTGATCTCCTTGTGCTATATATTTAATATGTCTTTATTCAAACCTGTGATATTATATATCTCAGTAAAAAAATATTACCTAAATTTATTTATCTTTTCTTTAATTTCACAAAACTCAAAAGAAAATAGATAATATAAAATGTCATGTATATGATTAATTTTCCTTGCTATTATATTACATAACCTTTATTATAATTTAGAAATATATTATGTCACTATTAAATTACATTTTAATTCAGTTATTATTGAGGTTTTAAACAAATAATCAAAAAATAGCATTTATATTGTATAATTACTATTTTAGAATAATCATATACATAGAGGCAATGACTTAGACTGTGGCTGTGAGATGCAGGTTAGCAGATATTTTGTCTTAAATTATTTTTAATATAATTTACTTATATATTATAGTTGGTTATACTATTCCTAAATCTATTAATCACAGATTCTAAAAACTCCACATATACATTTCACATTCAAAAATCAATAAATATGCAAAATTGCTTGCTTGACAATTACCATTGAATATCAATGTATACCTACCCCTTATAAGTATAATATATTGTGTCATTCAAGCAGTCATATAGAAACAGTTGACTGGTGATTAAAATACTTTAAACTGATATTTATCATTAGTAAGATTTTTTTACAGTATATTTGAGTACTATATGTATTATACATATATAATATCTGTGCGTAGATAAATTACACGTGTATCTATTGCCTTACAAAAAACAAGGCATCAAATTAACAGGTTTTCCAGGGGGTAGGGCATGTAGTAAAGTAGGTAGTGAAGTTGATTGAGACCTATGCTGTAGTGGCACCTCCTCTTCTTCCACCCCTTTCATGACCTCTACCTTTGTGTTCTTTGTATCCTGAACCCTCTTTTTTCTTATCTCCCTCTGGTTGTTGGGTTACTTTGGCTGAGTTGTAGTCTTTTATGGCCTCTTCAAGCTTCTTGGTTAAGTCCTCTATCTTTGTTTCAAGGATCTTGATCTTTTGCCCTAGTTCCTTGTTCTCAGCCTTCAGTGAGTGCAAAGTCTCTTGTACTTCCACCTCTGGAGGGGTATTCACCCAGACAACACGTTGTGCTGTCATCTTTACTTCCTGAAGATTTTCCTTGGCCCTTTGTTGGTTTAGGTGTTTGAGCCTACCACAGTGATCTGAGGTGTGAGCCGCCTTTGCCAAGGGCAATCCCAGACAAAGTGGTCATAACTAGGTCATAAAAGTCAGTCTTCTTTCTCTAGAATCAGAAAGTGATGTACTTACAGTCAGTCTTTTGACTTGATCATGGTCCATCCATGGGGCCCATTCTGTGTTTTTCCCCAGTCAGATATCCCAGGATTGAGTGGGTTTGTCATGTTTGCTAGTGAACCTTCATGTCAGAGATTTATGATAGAGGAATAATAATGTTGACTTACTCTGGCAGGTTATACATGGCTGCAGTGGTTGAGTCAAAGCACTTGAGAATGATACCAGAGGTTAATTGAGTCATTTGACTCTCCCAGTCAATGGTTTATAAATGCTTGAGGAAATTTCCTTCGTCAGTGATAGGTAGTGGTCAATACCCAGGAATGAGACAGAGGCTAGGATCCTTTGACACATGATTGTAAATCCATGTCTTGGTGAACCCTCCCTTATCCTAGATATTGGTTCAGACTACTCCCTTGGAGAAAGACTCCCTGATCAGCAACTGATCTACCTTCTCATTCAAGATCTTTTCAAAAGCTGCTACCTGTGAACCACTCAGGTTGTGATGGGAGTCCAAGGACCAGGTACAGTAATTGCCAATCCATCCCTCCTCTGAGGGTTATTCAGAAGCTTAAAGATATCTTCTGAGAAGATGGAGTTCTTGAGGTCACTTGTTGGAGTTAAACTCTGTTAGATATCCTTGTAAAATGCTTCATCAGTCACTTTACCTCTATGGTAGATGAGATGGGTGGGTGGGATGATCCCTAACTCAGTGTCAACCTTCATCTCTGCCTTTTTCTCCTCCTCCTGTTTCTTCCTCTGCTTTTTGAGGACAGGGGAAAGGGCAGGGGATTTAATTGATGTAGAGGGTCTCTTGGAGGTCTTCAGTTCATTGTTTTTGATAGCAGATTTAGGAATCTTTGAGAGGGCAGAAGACATTTTGATAGAAGAGGCAGAGAAGATTGTTGTTGGATTAAGTGGATTAAAACAGTAGCTGAGCTGTGTTCTTTCAATCCTTAGACCTCTGCTCTTTATCTATTTCCTAGTCCTGTCTATCTCATCTTTTTGCACAAATATATAGTCTGATCTGAAGGAGCTAACCCCTTCATCCACAAATATGCCTGCTATAGCCTTTAAGGTTATCAATATTGAATTCCCTAAAACCCATTCCCCTGCCATTCCCACTGCCACTGCCCTCATTAACTCACTGTCCCTGCCACTACTGCTACTACTGCTGCCACCACTGCTGCCCCTGCCCCTGTTGCTGGCCCTCTTCAGCTCCTGTCCCATCACATCAGAAAAATGTGTTTTTCTATATAGAAGTGACCTAATCTATACAGAACTATATATTATATAACTACCCAGAGTTTAAAATTAATTTTTAAAAATATTTAATTGCTGGTAAAGCTTTATTATTAACTACTATTTGCTTTGTCATGTGTTTATTAACTGTTTGGCTGTTATTTACTACACTTTTGGCAGTCAAAAATATGAACACCAACTACACATTTATACAGACATTTACTAAGTTTTCAGTTGACCAGTACTTACTATTTGGTAGTTAAAATGTAAACACTGATTGTACTTTGTCTTTTAGTGTTCTTCCAGACACTCCACTAGCTTGATAATATCAATTAGACTTTTTGGCCTTTCTAGTTCTCTAAAATACTATGCTTTGTGCTATATTGTATTTTCCACACTATTGCTTTGACACTTGTGCTATTAATTGATTAATGTTTTGGTAGGATGTAATTTTCCCACGCTTCAGAGTCTCTATGAAAGTTGTAGGCCTTGATAAAAGGAGTAAAATGATGCAATTACCCAAGCAATCTAATCATATTTGGATGAGTTATAAGTAAAATGAATTTTAAAATACTATGTTTGAAAAATAAAATTACTCAAATTGCTTTAAAGTTGATGTGTAGTAAACTATTGAAAAAAGTGTAGTTAACTATGCTTTTTTTGATAGTTTATTACACTTTTTAATAATATGAACTCCCATTCTTTGGTAATGTAAACCATATGCTTTTGATAATTAATTAACAAAAAATGGTGATAGATACTGTCAACACAAAGTGTAGTATTTAATTATTAACATACATTAATAAGACAGTGTCCTGTTGCACAGCCTTCCTTACCTCTATCCCACTATAACATATTTAAAAGCTAATAAATTAGAAACATTATTAAGGAATGTCTTTAATTGTGAACAAAATCCCCTCCCCTCATTCACATGGTGAGGTTAGGGGAAATCTTGTGTTTCTGGGTAGAGGAAAGGAAGGAAAGAGAAAAACTTATTCCCAAACATAGAGATTCCATCAGACATGTGAGCATTTTTTTATTCCCATGCTCACTTACTCACTCCTACTCTCTTAATTCTTAAAAACACTCTATAGTGTCATCTCACAGCTGTGGATTTAGAAGTGGAACCCAGAACTTTATAAAGGGTCTTATTCTTTCTCATTTCTTCAGCTATTATCAACACCTATGAGCTTCACTAGTAAGTGTCAAGCATGGGTCAAGGCCAAGCCGGCAATTTTGGAGCAGCCCCTTGACACCACATCCAATCTCACAGAGTACTTAGCAGTGGCCGTCAACTACCTGATCTACATGGAGTAGGCCAAGGAGTTTGGGCACATCAGGAAATCTCTAGGTTCCTTACCATCACTTATCATAGTTTGAAACTAATTTATACGCACTTGGGGGAGTTTTAAAATCAAGTAGAATTAGATTTTCCTTGTACAACAAATTGGATCCACATTTGCAAGAGAACTTAGATATTTCCTCACTGGAAGAACAGCAATCTAACCCAGTGTCCACAGAGACACACTGGCAGGATCTCGAACTCGCCATTCATTGGATAGCTGAACGGCACAGAAATTGTAAGTACAACTTTACTACTAGTTTGTATGAATATCATATTTCATCACAGTGCAGTTTGCTAAATAGGCTGGTGGTTCGGGTTCACTCCTTAGTCAAAATCATATGCCGTCTTTTCTTAGTCCAACTCAAAGTCATCTCCTTGATGATCTTCCTCCCCCTGCCAACTTCTCTCCATACCTGCATTCTATTGCAACCCATTTCCTCTCCAACCTACAGTCCTTACGATATGTCAGTCCATGATGATCATTCTGGTAGGTCATGATTGCTACTTGGGTACTTATATTAACTTGTTATAACAGGGGAATTTTGTAATACTTTGATCAGAGCGCTCACATTCACCTGGAATACTATTTATATGGACTTGTGGATTACTCTGTGGAACTCAATGGGCACTGAGCTCTGCTCACGTGCTTCTATGAAGTTCAAGATTCACAAAGTCATTAACTAGTGTCATTTAAAGGTAAATCTTGTGGGGGGATCCAACACCATCGTTGAAGCTGGTTAGTCAATTTTATTGCATTGTAATTTAGTCTATACTAATAGATGCTTCAGTTACCATTATAATCAAGAATCAGACCATGTGGATTCGCCTTAATAACCCGGAGTTCATGAATACCATGGAGGTTGGTGTAAGTAATAATAATAATAATAATAAAATTAAAATTCCACTCATATTTTTTATTGAATTAAATTAACATTCTGCTAGTTATTTTATGTCAAATCAACAACTAGACCATATGGATTTGCTTCGATAACCTAAAGTTCATGGATGCCATGGAGGTTGGTGTAAGTAATAATAATAATAATAAAATTAAAATTCCACTCATAATTTTTTATTGAATTAAATTAACATTCTGCTAGTTATTTTATATCAGCAAATGTGCTAGAACCCACTTTTATAGATCTGCTTGGTCATTTGTTTTTCCAGATTCTAATGACATGTTCAGCTTAGTACACATTTAAGATTTCTTTGTTTAATAACATTGCCATACAACAAGCAGTTTCTCTATCTTTGTTTGACAAGATGTCAGGTGCCTGGTATGGCATTCAATATGAAGTCCAACAACCTAATAATCCAGAAGGTGGCATTTAGATCCCACAGTGGGAGGCAATCATCAATGTGAACTTGTATAGTGTGGCTTATGTCCTCGCCTGGGTGTGTTTTATTTTTCCTCAGCCCCATTATACTGCTGACATGATTGTTAGATTGTTGTAACCATTTGAGTCAATTACCTAAATGAACTTAGCATTCTTCAAAATGATCATCTCCGGCCTAGATGAATATCCCAGATGGGCTGCTGATATCAGGGCCCCAAATCATAAGGTAGATACTGTTTTCATTCCTCTGGAAATGTCTAACATAGCAAACAAAACTAAAGCTTTGATACTGCATCCACCTTACAGTGGTGCATCAACATCAAACATGTACGTCAAATTATTTCCTACTAGTAGTAGTACTAGTGGCACAGTATAGTTTGTAGTAACTGTATCTGAGAATGTGAATTTGCCCTTCTCATGTGAGGTTTTGTTGAAATTATGGACATTCGAGTTAAGAGCAAATGACTCACTTCAGGTCTATCCTCTTCAACAAATTATGCAAGTATAGAGGGCTACCCTGGGTGGTGCAATCCTCGCAATCCTGCCCCATTCCATGTGGTTCAAGAATACAAATGTTTGGCTGTGGACGTCTGTGTAGCTTGTCAGAGGGTGAGGAAAGCCAACCCAAAGTTGAGCAGAAACTGCTGCAGTGATAGCGCCAGAGCAACAAAATCGTACAGGTGGACACCAAGGTCTCCATGTCCAATCCATCCTCTTCTGAAGAATCATCGCTTGCAGATTTAGACCTTTGCTCGTGTCTCATTTGGGGCCCGCAAGAAGTCAGGGGACAGTAGTGTCTCAAGTGGTGACTTCCCACCAGGTACTGTAAGTAAGGCTAACTTATGGAAGGGCAATACATGACAAACTCTTCACTCGTATTTAGTCTTCTATGACAAGGACATGTGTGGATCTGTTGAAGGAATGTTGGACGGAGTACGTTCCAGATTCACTTATGGTCTATCTAACAGCAGCAGTGTTCTCTACAGTAAAGTGCCTTGTCTTTCCCTCAGTGATCCGTTAAAACATTGAAACACAATATTGTTCCAATTCTGAGAATGACTTGGATGACTTGGTGACCATAGCAGCGGTGGTGGTGATAGAAGTGGTATCAGCACAATGCATCATCTTGTTATTTGTCTGCTCACATCCAGTTTACAGGACCCCCCGCTCGCCCAGTCACTTTGGAACCTTCCATTCCAGACCCCCAAAGGTCTTTACCTCCCTTAACACCAAGGCCGTTGCTCACCTTCACCTACCAGTCTGCTTCCATCTCCAAGTCCGTTGGCCCACAAGTGAAGAAAGCATGTGAAACTTGCACATGCACCACATCACCTTCAAAGTGAACTCGCAAAAAATAATACCCACATTCTTTTCAAGCACTCAACCCGGCTTGCTTACTCAACTGCTCTGATCGCTTTGTCATTGATTTTACTTATCCATTACTGACATCTCCATTCCATTCCCCTCTTACTTATTTGATTGTTTGCCTCGCTTCTGAATCCATATGTTTGCACTCTCTGTAACCATATTATATATTGTCTTGCCTTCGTGATTATCTGTCATGTCAGACTTCTAGCTTGGAATGGCAAGAGGAACAAGACTTGTTGCTGTTTACATTTACATCTTCTCTAATCTAATTTCTCAGACTGAGGATATGAGATCCATCAGCCAGCAGATCCACTCCATAAAATTCCTGCCAGCTCTTCATTTCCAAGTCAATTTTGGGTGGCTTGCCACATATTCTGCAGGTTGACACTGAATTTGAGTGGTATCTGAGCGTGCTGAACTGTAAGGAATTATCTGCAGAGAATTTTTGAAGTTGTACTTTGATACCTCTGATTTCATCTAGCAGTTCACATAGGGCACTATCAATGCCATTGGACTTGGAGGCTGCTGCTGAGGAAATGACATTCTTTAAGGGTCCTGGCATTTTTCTGGTGACATCCCTTCAATCTCGTCTTCTGAGCACTCACGTTTGGTAGCCACAACTTGGCACCTCTGATCTGAGACACTATGGTGAGACCCATGGTAGTGTTTATTAATATCCATATATCTGTAACAGCAATCTCGGGAGCAGACAGGCTGGCATAGAATGGGTTGATCATGACTGTGAGATGGAGGGGCTGTGCGAGCTGTCAGATGCTCTGGATAGGAGTTGTTGTGGTATACCTTTGTGATTGTTTGTTGACATTCTTTGTACCAGGCCATGCTACAGAGTTGGAAAGACTATCATTTAACATCGGTTCTGAGTCAGCTTTGATTCAGAAATCACAGTTGTTCATGGTGGATTCAAGTTATCCAAGTTTGAAGATTTCAATGTAACACTAACTTGAATTACAGTCACTTTTATCTTGTGTCTGACCAAATTTATCCAAATAGTATGTACCAATGTACCGTGCTTTGACTAGTCCAATCGGACACAACATTCCTCGGCATTCACTGGCAATGCTGGTTTGGCACAAATGCTAATGACACCCTTTACTGCTGTTCCACCTGCACATCTCGGCAGCTATATAACCTTAGCCCTCCCATGTACTATAAGAGTGTGTAAAGTTGGGGTAACTGCATCTTGCCAAATCCCCTTACATCTGTTCCACTAGTCCTACTACATCAAATATCATGTTCCAACATGATGATCACTGTGTGCGACCAAGCTACCTAGATAGGGCTACAGGATCAGATGTGTGCGAGGGGTGTGATGTGCTTATCTCATAGGGGATGCGCACTCTGAGAAGTGCTCAAGGTGAGCTCAAACCACAAGGGGTGTCCCTGGTGTGAGAAATGGGAAACCTGGCCAGAAGGTCAGGTAGGAAGTGCACGGAAGGGAAAGAATGTGCAAGAATGGGCACAGATGGGCAAAGAATGGGCAAGGAATGGGCAAGGATGCATACAGATGCACACAGATGGACAAGAAATGGACAAGAAATAGCAAGGAATATCGTGATGGATGTCACTGGGTCGTGATACAGGCTTCCCCACACTAGGGGACACTGGCCTATGATGGGTGCGTCAGATACGCTAATGATACTTAGAAAACACTGGGTGCGCAGCTGTCGCACAGAGAAGGAAACTAATGGGCAGATCAATAGCAGGTTGATTGGGTGATGAAGGATTCATAATAGAACAAAATGATTCATACAGGACAAAGGCTAGCTATGTCCTTGTGTAGTCTCAGAATCTCCCAAGACATGACAGAACCATAATGGACACATAGCAAATAAGGCTCAGGTGGACAGGACTGGTGGGCACATGGGATAACCATGGGCTCCGGGGAGGATAGGATGATGCAAGATGGTCCAGGTATGCACCAGGTAGCGTGGGAAAACTGGCTGAGGTCTGGTGCAGTCCTGCACATGATACTCAGCCAATGCACGTGAAATCTAATGGCAAGAATACTAGTCGGGGCAAGATGCAACTGTGCAGGGTGGGATGATGCTGCTCATGGCTTGGGCGAGGGTAGAATAGTGTAAGATGTATCGGGTGAGCACCAGATAGTGTGGGAAAGCTGGCTGAGGTCTCACACAGTCCTGCACATGATGCGACAGTGATATATATATAGCTGGAAACCTGTATGGATGACATCACGACAACAATGATGATAACAATGAGTCTTCAGTTGATCAAAGGTGTGCTCACCTGCTGCCTTCCTTGGATGTGGTAGCCGTTTCTCAGGCTCCCTCTCCGGAATCGAACCCTTATTCCCCGTTACCCGTTGAAACCATGGTAGGCCTCTATCCTACCATCGAAAGTTGATAGGGCAGATATTTGAATGAAGCATCGCCGGCACGAGGCCATGCGATTCGAGCAGTTATTATGAATCACCAAACGAGCGGCGAGCCGCGTTGGTTTTTTATCTAATAAATACACCCCTCCCAGAAGTCGGGGCTTGATTGCATGTATTAGCTCTAGAATTACCACAGTTATCCATGTAGCAAGTAATCATCAAATAAACTATAACTGATTTAATGAGCCATTCGCAGTTTCACAGTACAAACTTGTTTATACTTAGACATGCATGGCTTAATCTTTGAGACAAGCATATGACTACTGGCAGGATCAACCAGGTAACTACTATTCCGCGAATGCACGCGGTCCCGC
>KN819364.1:37122-51594 GCA_000827475.1 Paxillus involutus ATCC 200175
TGACCATCCTGAACGGCTGCACCACGACGATTCCGCGAAGACGAGCAAAACGGCCGCACGAATACGTGCAGACGCCCAGCACGACCCAGGCGGCGAAACGAGGGCACCAGAGGCCAAACCCCCGAGCGTACGGCTCGAGGGGGAGTGGAACAGGCATACGAGCCTACACATCGAGGCTCCAGCTCTGGCTTTGCCGATTATTAGTCCCCTTGCATAGTACATAACCTCAACTCATACAAATTGCATACTAATGCGTCCTGACTTATAGTACTTCACAAAAATCAATAATAGCATCCATGTTACTCGAGTGAAAATTTGCTAAGTCGAGCGCGCTGTGTGAAATTTTCATTGCGCGCGGACATTTGTTTGCGCGCGCTTGCGTCAAATAAAAGTGCAAATGGACCTCCATAGGTGCCCACAGGTGCCCACCCTCGCAGCTCATCTTGACCCACCAGGTTCAGGCCGCGCTTCGGGCCGGAAAACCCTCCGGGTTTTCGCCCAAACCCCAAACACTTCGTCTGGCTTCGTTCTCTCCGTAGATCACGCAGTTCCGCTCTCTCTCTCACTCAGCCATTGAGCATCGATATACATGGACTCACAGTTGGGAACGAAGATAGGGGTATGTTGGGAGAAGGACAATCACGATATTATGGCGCGGAGGGGCCCGGGCAAAGTTGTTTGCCCGTGTTTGCTGATATCCGGACGAGTCCGGACGCCATGTCCCTTCATTTACAGTCATCTTGCCAACCTCGAAGTACTTGAGTCAAACTCACTCGTAGTTTCCCTTAACGATGTTCGTGGACGCCCTCCATCAATTGATACACGAGTTACAGAAAGTTGCCTCAATCAAATGATCGGAACGCCTACCGGGTCTTAGGGGAAGATCTGCACGCCCGTCTTTGGATAATCTAGATGTGAAAACCCTACCAGCGAGGCCTGTTGTATATCGCATACGAGGGTGCAGTGTTGCATGCCCTGGACTCGAGGCAGAGGTCCGGACATGAGGCCCAAGTTGAGGCACTCGGTCAGGGGCTGAACCGTACACAGATGTCACAGAAGAGCCAGACTTGCGATCCCCGTTGTTGGCTCGTGCATAACGTCCCCAACGGGGGCAAATCGCCACGCCACGCCATGCGACCTAACCCCTTGACGGCTGGCTAACTTGAAGAACGCATTCCAACGAACAGCGAGTTCCATCCTTTTACCTGCTGGGGGCGTATCTCAACCTTGGCAAACTCGTCTTGAACAACTAGTCGTCCTTCGAGTTCACACAAATCATCTCGGTTGGCCGAGTCTTATATCCATCTGTTGCTCATCACCCACCCACCGTCATACCACATACCATCTACCATCCGAACTCCTCATGACTTCATACTTCTCCATCTGGGGCAGCGGCTCCTCAACGCCAAAACAATCGAAGCCGAGACGCAAGCGGGAGACCCGACACGCAGAATACCCACCTCCTCACCACGACTGGAAGGATGTAAAACCTGCCACATCCGCCTCCCCCGTGTCCCCTGACGCTGACGAGGCTAGCTATGAGCGCCTCGGGTATAGCCAGGTGGATACCACCGATCCTCGACGTCTTATCTCGCAGTTGCAAGAGGAGAATCAGTGGCTCATCCAACAGCTTGATGAGGCGGTCACTGCGAAGGCAAAGCTAGAGGCGGAGAATGAAGGATGGGCGAAGAAACCGAAGGAGTTGCGTCATAGTAGCCGTTCTGAGAGGGGCCGGGAGAAGAACGGCTCGTCTACCCAGGCACGTCTGGGAAAGGAACGAGAGAAGGAAAAGGACACCATCACGGCAGACGTCCTCAAAGAAGAAAACGACAAACTCAAAACTATGCTCCGACGGCAAGCTCAACAGCTCGAGCACGCATCCAACGAAAGCAAGCGCATCCGCAAGGAAAAAGACGCTTTGATTGAGGGCTGGAAGACGAACTCTCAGCAGCAGGCTCAGCATATTGAGCATCTCTCAGCCGAACGCGAAAAGTTGAGGAAGGAGTGGGAGACCAAGGCCGCAAATCTCACCGCAGAGATCGAGAAGTTGAAGCTGACGCAGTCGAAACAGTCTGAAGACACCAAGGCTGCGCTCGCCGAAGTAAACCGTGATAGGAGACTAACACACTCGGAGCTGCACAAAGCGAGGCAAACCCTATACATGTACACTTTTGAGCTCAAAGGCGCCCAGAGCTTCCTTACGACCGCCGACACCTTCTCAAGCTCCGAGGTCACCAATACCCTCCAGAGGCTCAACGCGGAAGTGCTGCAAGGCACCGCGTTTATGGCAGAGTCCATGGTGGAGTTGTTCGTGCCTTCGATGACGAAGCTAGATTCCAAGACGGACAATCAGGTAGCGGGGGGTAAACGTCTATCTGTAGTAATTGGAGGCGCCATTGTTTACTTCTTGGGGACGAAGAAACACAAGGACGACCCTATTTTGATTCAGATTGCGTTCCAAGCGTACTTGACTTATTTCTTGCGCTGGATCGCGGCCGCTTGGATCATCGGGGGAAAAGAGGACCATAACCGGTTCATCGATACGATTTACCAGAACGTACGTGAACAAGGTGAGATTCTGCCGTACCACTGCTGATCGCAGGACTGACTGGCGGAATATAAACCACACTCACACCCACTAGAGGCCCAAGCCATAGCTGGCCGCTGGCGCGCCCTCACCCTTGCGCACGTCCCCAACACCCGATTCGACGAACTCCAACTGACCTCACAAATGGCCACCAAGGCCATTTCAGGGCTCTCTGACATCCTCCTCGCCGCCGGGTGCACCGCACCTAAATCCGATATCGTCTCAGGCCTCTCATCCAAATTCACAGACAAGATCTCGTTGCTCGTTTCTCTCGCTATACGCGTGAACAAGATCATCGGGGAGGATGTCACGTCTGGAGATTTTGAGGTACTGGCGGTGCCGCCTGCGACAGCGTTCGATGGGGCGACGATGGAGGATTCGTATGATGAGAGCTCCCCGAGTGCTAGGGGCGGGACCATGCCCAAGGTGTTATGTGCGACGGATTTGGGGTTGAGGAAGAAGACGAGGGTGGGGATGGTTGGTGAGAAGGAGAAGCAGTGGGAGATCAAGATGTTGCTCAAGCCCAAGGTGGCACTTAAGTCAGTCGTTGATATCATGGATGAGTGAGGGGTGGACGACCGTCTTCCTATCGATCAGTCGAGCGACGGTTTTTTCGTATCCGTTTCTTTTCTTTGTATTTGTACTTGTACGCCTTTCGTGGTGTCGAGTTTGACGATAAAATGTGATCCATAATCCAAATTGATTGTAGCGAGCTCGGATAGAAAACCCTGTGGAAGGATTCTCTTGACGCATCACTGGTGCTGTGAGGTTACTCAAGCTGAGTGTTGGACTTCTTCAACTCGCGTCGTATTATTATAAATTAAAGCCCCTGTGAATACATAACACGGCTTCCGTACCGCACCAACGCAGTGGGCCGTCGAAATGATTTTCGAGGGCCGAAGCCAAGTCCAAAGACGCGGAAGAAAACAGGAAGCCCGCATAGACACTTGCCTGCTAGTCTACAGTGACACCCTTCCCTCTCAAGTCATTCTTCGCATCGTCAATTTCATGTCAAGAATTAGACGCGTCAATTCGTCAGGGCAGGAGTTTGAAGATCGAAGAAACCGAGGCTGTGAATACGCCTGCGGAGCTTTAGAACGCACCTTCAGAAGCTCATAATATACCTCGGGGCAATCCTTAAATGTGAACACACCCCAGCCGAGACTCCAGAGGGAGTACGAGCCAAAGGCGACGAGTAGCCACCATGGAATCTGTGGGAGTCGTCAACCTGGAATCTGGATGTACGGGAACATGGACACGACGCGACGGTCCGGGGGGGGGGGGGGGATGAGAGAACAGCGATGACAATGACATACCAGAGGCAGTATTTGCGCTGAAACGTCGGCTTCGATTGGAGGGAATGGTATCACTGAGAAGAGAGCTAGGACGCAGAGGACGAGGAATGCCGAGGTGTACGCTGCGACGCGGTGTGCACGAGCCGTGTGTGAAGGAGAGACTGTGGGTTTGATGGAATGAGCGGATGGTGGACGAAACAGACGATGCTGGAGTTTATAGGTTGTTGTGAGCACCCTGCTCGTCAAGGTGTGTACAAGCATGATGCGGAACACCAGATCTTTAAGGGGAGCGATTGCACACGAAAGCACATCCTATAGCGAATATTTCTTCATAGAGAAGCAACCGACCTTAGCTCAGTTGGAAGAGCGCGAGACTGTAACGGATACAAAAAGATCATCTTGAGGTCGCCTGTTCGAGCCAGGCAGGTCGGATTCGTTTTGTGGCTTGCCGCTGCTTTTTTGTCCTGATGTTCCAGTTCTACCACCTGCCACTCAGACTGCCCTTCTTCGTCGAAAGTTCGTTCAACGTAAATATTGTTACAGCCCGTTGAAGTCAAGTCGAAAAATGCGGAAGAGAAATAGGAAGCCACGCGTACGCCTCGCACGCTAGTCTACAGTGACACCCCTCCCTCTCAAGTCATTCTTCGCGTCGTTGATTTCCTGTTAAGATTTGTCAAGAATTAGACGCGTCGATTCGTCAGGAGGTTGACCAGTAGAAGTTTGAAGATCGAAAGGGCTGAGGGTAAGGATGCTCCTGCACAACGTCAAAACGCACCTTCAGCAGCTCATGATATGCCTCCGGACAATCTCTAAATGTGAATACCCCCCAGCCCAGACTCCAGAGGGAGTACGACCCAAAGGCGACAAGCAACCACCACGGAATCTATGGGAGTTGTGACTTGTCAGTCTGGATGCCCAGTACATGGATATGATGGCCCGGGAAATTTGAAACAACAATGACATACGAGAGGCAGTATTTGCGCTGAAACGTCGGCGTCGATGAGAGGGATGGGTATCACTGAGAAGAGAGCTAGGAGATAAAGTGCGAGGAATACTGAGGTGTACGCTGCGACGCGGTGTGCACGAGCCATGTATGAAGTGGAGACCGTGGGCTTGAGGAAATGAGTAGATACTGGACGAAACAGAATGTGCTGGAGTTCAAAGGTTGCTGTAAGACTCTGGCTCGTTCGCCTGTTCGTCGTTGCGGACTGTGGCTTATCGCTGTCTGATGATGGGTCTGGGCAAGAAGAGCGGTTGAGCCAGCGAGGCAATCACGTGGATTGATCTGCTACCATAGTTTGTGACAGCCCTACTCAATGTACAGTTCCACTTCCGAATCGCTATTGCAGTTGCGCCAGGTCGTTCTCCAGGTTGGGGCTCAAAGCAAGCTCAAAGGGTCTGAATAATGCCTCGCCGAATTTAACCTCTCATCCCACTCATTCATTTCCTCCTGCAACATCATCAACAAGGGTGGGTGGAAATCCAGTGCTAGTGGGGGGTGAAACCAAGGGGAGTGACTCGGAGAAAATGATGAGGCTGGAAGACCCGGAGATATTCGAAGCCTTTCTAAGCACGACCAGGAGCCGAAGCCTGGGGAATCCCAAGTTCGAACTTGAAGGACTAGGAATTCAGTTTGGAACAAACGTGACAGCGATGTCGCTGTCACGGTGCAGCCCAAGGATAGACTCGAACAAATCAAGGTCCTCAAGCCTGGCCCTCAACTAAGGGCTCGCGACAACATTCCCTTAATGTTCAACCTCAGTGACCGCATCTAAAATGGCTTAATGCCCAACATGGTGCGTGTTCTGATTGGAATTTGGTTCTATGTATATCATATGATAATACTCTCACAGGGTTGGTATGAGCTGAGCTCTCTTTTCGACAAATGTCGCAGAGCGATCCCCCCCTTCGTTCTCTAGGCACCCCATGCTGGTCTCAATTACGTTCGCTGCGTGTCCAACGTTGACTCTGATGACTGACTTGGAAGAGAACTTAGGTATACTACGTTGGGTGCTGGAGCGAGAAGCACACAGTCTCGTAAGTAGGCCCATCTAGCAATCCGATCTGTCCATCTGCTATGCCGTTACACCCACATAGTCACCCGAGCTTCGCCCGCGCATGATCTGCCAAGACAAATCTCAATGATGGTAGGGATTGTTGTGCCTGGAAGCTCGTCATACATGGGAAAGCAGAGCGAATATAAATATGTCCAGGATGAACTGTCGCCCCGCAGTGACCTTACTTTCACTTCGAGAGCCTAGGGTTTTTTCATGTCTCAGATTACCTTGTTGTTGTTTCTGGCCGGTTTGGCTGGTGCATATGCGAACCCCTTTGGGGAGCGTTCATCGCCGACTGTGACACTGGACAGTGCTACCGTTACAGGAGTCTCATCCGGATCTGTGAACGAATTCCTTGGGATCCCATTCGCCCAACCTCCGTGCGCCCCTTTGACTGACCGACATGGCTGTCCACTGACCGAAATACAGGATAGGAAACCTTCGCTTCCGGCTCCCCCAAGGTTTGCCACCATATAACACCAGTTTCTCTGCCACCACATACGGTCACGCATGCCCACAACAAGCTGCAGAACTCCCTGCGGTGTTAGGTTTTCTTGTTGAGGCATTTGAATACTCAACGAACAACACCTTCAATTTTGTCATACCTTCTGCAGAGGATTGTGGGCAGCTTCCAGGCTTCCCCTAGTTTGGGTGTTGATCATCACGACAGGTCTCACATTGAATGTCATCGCGCCTGCTGATGTTGCCCCTGATTCCAAGTTACCCGTCGTTGTGGTAGGTCTCAAGGCGTCTATTTGTCCTTGTTGGGTCACTGAGCGACGGATTTGAATAGTGGATTTATGGGGGCGGATTCGAAGGAGGTGGCACAAACCAGTAAGTTCTGAGTTCTCCAGCGTTCGTTAGATTGTGTTTCCAACTTTGATCACAGGTACAACGGCAGCGTCATCGTGGAGAAGGCGATCTCGCTTGGCATCCCAGCCGTCTATGTGAGCATGAATTACCGGTGAGTAGCGCATTGCGATTTTCGTGACTAATAACTTATGGGAACGACTCAGTGTAAGTGGTGAGTATGTGTGTTCTTCGAATGCTCTTTCATTTTCTGAGTCGTTGTAGCTTTTGGGTTTTTGGCAAGCCAAGAAGTCAAAGATGCCGGGGTTGGAAATCTTGGCCTCCAAGATCGTATGTTCCCCTTGCCTTACTATGTATCACTCTGATAATTTTGAAACATCGGTTAGAACGGCTGGCTCTACACTGGGTGCAGAAATACATCGGTGCTTTCGGCGGAGATCCGACTAAAGTGACCATGTAAGTACTTCCTATTCATCTGCCTTCCTCCTGCCACATGCAATAAACGATATCGACTCCAGCTGGGGGCAGAGCGCAGGTGCTATTTCCGTCGCACTCCAGATGGTGACGAATAGTGGGAATCCTGAAGGTTTATTCCAAGCTGCGTTTATGCAAAGTGGATCGCCCATCCCCGTTGGCGATATCACACACGGACAGAAATATTACGACGCTCTCGTGTACGACACTGGGTGTTCGAGCGCGTCTGATACATTGCAGTGTTTGCGCGGGGTTCCCTACGAGACACTCCTCGATGCGATGAATCAGTCGCCAGTCATATATTCGTATCAGGTGAGTCGAGGGGACTTGGCTTTGGGTATGTTTGCTGATCATTGAGTGTCATTCGAGTCACTTGTCCTGGCGTGGCTACCCCGCGTCGATGGCGTCTTCTTGACTGACGACCCACAAAAATTGGTCCAACAAGGTTCTGTCGCAGATGTGCCATTTGTGACGGGTGGGTCTTGATCGATCGATTCCTCATGGCTTTCTTACCTGACCTAATGATGCATACTATAGGTGATTGCGATGACGAAGGGACATTTTACTCCTTTTCCACCCTAAACATAACGTAAGCTACTGCATCGCATCACACAGCTCGCGGGTCAAATACGATTTCTCCTCTTAGGACCGACACGCAATTCGAGGAATACGTACAAACCTATTGGTTTCCCAACGCAACATCAACCACGATACAAGAGCTCATGCAATACTATCCCGACAATATTATCCAAGGCTCGCCTTTCGACACAGGCGTACTCAATGCGCTCACCCCTCAGTTCAAGCGTCTCGCTGCTTTTCAGAGCGATGTTATTTTCCAAGCTCCGAGACGGCTCTTCTTGCAGAATCGGTCGGGAAAGCAGGCTTTGTGGACATATGGTATGTTGGTCGGGTATCCGGAACGCAGGGGCTGATCACCATGGTTGTTCCTAGTGAACAAACGCTTCAAGACAGTCCCTTTCCTTGGCTCTGTGAGTTTACTCCTGACCTTACCCGCCAACACCCTCCCTGATTTCCATCGTGTGAATACCTCTAGTTCCACGGTTCCGACATCTTTAACGTCTACGGGGGACAGGATATGGCGTCCTATCTCGTCCGCTTCGTCAGCAACCTCGATCCTAACGGCGGCACAGATTTGTACTGGCCGCAATACACGACTGCGGAGCCAAACATGCTGGAGTTCCTCGATGGGCTGATCCCGCAGGCCCTTACCGAGGATACGTATCGTGTCGAGGCGATGGAGTTTCTTACGAATGTGACGTTGACGTATCCGTTGTAAAGGATACATAGATTGAATAACCGTACCACAATGCGATCGCCTGTAGGTCAGATATGTACTCCAGGCAGGTCAACAGATGCAATGACCGAATCAACATGGACGATAGATCGTCGTCCTCCCCGTCATCATCCGATAGTATTCTGACACATTAATGAATTGTAGCCTGTCCCCAAGAGGTCCAGGAATTAACACGATTCGTCTGTCTTGTAGTACCGTCAGTTGGCCCCTTCCATCACAAGCCTACTTCCATCAGCCGATATCTGTCGCACGACAGATGAAATGCAACCATCCCTTCCACGTACTGCTCAAACACCTCACGGGCCCTCGAGAAACCCGGTGCACCGTCGTTGGAATCATCCAGTATGATGACAATCTTTTCAAACAGCTTTGCGCAAAGATCCCCGACCTGTTCGAACGCTTCGATCCTAGATATACCCTGGCGAGCGGCCAAAATCGCAATGTAGTTTGTGCGTTCTCCCGCGAGCTCTTCTTTGTAGAAGGATAAGAGGTCACTACAAACGCATGAGTTATTTTCGTTTGGGTAGAGTACTCCACATAAGAGGGTGGACCCGTCGGAAGAAGGAGGCAGTGTAAGAACTTACTTTGCCATGGAGGTGAGAAGGTCAATCTCCGGCAGGGCTTGAATGTATTCCTCTAAAGGTATATCGGGAGGGAACGCCATGATCGCATATGCCACCCCTATTCCAGACATGGAGCGCAGGTAACTTGGGTACTGCTCCGCACTGACCGAAACCTGGGAGATAGAGCACGAGTTCTTGTTGAGTGCTACGACGTTTTCTCGGGTGTCTTGCTCACCTTCATATCCCTGTTATCCCACTCCATGACGCCCCCCGTGATAGCATTCAAGAGGGATGTCGTGACCAAGTTAGCGGATACGGGCCCACCGAAAACGCTCGGGATCCGCCTCAAATGACCCGCTACCGCATCCAACGCTACGTTCCCCTGCTTCTCCCCACTCACGAGCCGCTGGTTGAATAGACGCATGCTTGGAAGCTCCCAATGAAGATTTTTTGGTATGTCATCGATGAACAAGAAAGATGCTGTGCAGAGTGAAAGCCAGGTCTGAAGGGGAGGGTTGTCGAGGTGTGCACCTGCGGTTGCGCCGTAAACGGTGCCTTTGCGGAGGTAGGTAAGCATCGAGAAAGGCGAGGAAGATGACATGGGGAAGCCTCCCTGAGCGGCTGCGTCCAAACATTGTTGGTAGAAGGCGTGATCGAAGGGGATGAATTTAGCCCGGATGTTACAGCGGGCTAGGAAAAGCTGTATTGTCGTGCGGACACTCTCAATCTGGGAAAAGTTGCCTCAGTGAGTGCCCAAGGAGACGAGGAGACAAGAACAAGCCATTGGCGGGTGAACTTACAAGGCTGGCGTTCGACAACTGCGCAATAGGCTGCTTCAGTGGAGGCAAGGCCTGCGATACATTGCTCTCGTTTGATTTCAGCGCAGTAAATGCACTGGAGGCACGAGCACCCGAAACCACGGAGATGCGCAGAGGACGGTTGCTGTAGCTTGTCCAAGAGCACCACCCGGCTCGAAAAGTTGAGTTTGCAAGGCGGAAGGGCTGCCGCATGTAGAGCATTCTTGTCAAGTTATCAAGTCAGGAGGCAGGGGGTCCCAGGTTAACACTTCATTGGGCTTGCTTAAATGTGTAGCATCATCCAGCGCCGAGCTTTCCCGCACACGTTTCGTCTGTTAGGCCGGTTTTCAAACAGATAGGATCCAACGCTAAGCAAATCAGGAGAGAAATACCGAAAGAGGCATGAAACATCATACAATGTGTGAAAGCGCTGATATCACCAAGTCTCTGCATCCTGAACAGCATCTACAGCATCTGATGGACCCTTGAATAATGGCCGTTCACTTCACAAAATAAGAGCGCGGAGAAATGGTAGAATGTTTGGCAGGTGTTCTGGATCTGTAGGGGCTGGGAAGTGCCTCAGCAAGAGTACAAGGAAATAAGGGGGGGACGCGAGGTTATACCGGAAGAATGAAGCACCAAGACATGGGAGCCGTTGGGAGTATGGTGAATGAACAACGCAACATCTGTAGGCGCTGGGTGAGCTGGGTCCTCTTGGATTCGGAATGGTACCAACAAACGCTCTCCCGCTCCGATCACTACGGTTTCTGATAAAGCTCATGGCTGGATCTAACGTGGTAAAGCCAGATAAGCTTTGGTGCCAAGTCTTCTGATTGAACAACTTCTAGTTAGCATTTCAAGCGTGGATTTCCGAGCGTCAGTCGGCTCGGGAAATGGAGGACACGGCGAACAATGGATGCCGCAGATCATGCAAAGTCCGAACAAGACGGAATCGAGTTTCCACCCACAGATTCATGATATCATGGCTTCAGGTTCAGCTTGTCACCATACCTCCAATGCATGAAGTGGTGTAAGATTCGCTTCGTGTTTTCGCAAGTAGTGGCCTGCCAAGAGATTATGGCGATACGACTGGGATATATCATTTCAGCCAGGTGTTGGATAGGAAAACAGCGACAGAAACCTTACAAGTTATCGCAACACCACCGGTGTCTATCCAGGGCCACTCGGGCGCACTGGTTAACCAGAAGCGGCTAACCCCACGGAAGCTCCAGGACCTTAGTGTTGGCAAAAGCCGCTATGGAAGGTTGGTAACTTCAGATCTATTCCGGGCTATTTCCCGAGCCGATGTGGTCGCAATACTTGAAAGTTGAAATCGGCGCTATTGGCATTTCGTTTTCCTTGCGAATTCAGATCTCTCTGACTTCGCTTTCACATAGCTTTCCCTTTCTATTCCCTTCGCCTTTTCTCTGCTCGCTTGGCAACCTTTTCTACGAAGGAGTTTTATTTGCTTACTGTATTTGAAGTTTTGCTTGCACATTTCACCGTCCTATCTCCTTCGCTTCGTCAGCAAAACTGCGGAGCTAAACAGGCTGGAGTTCCTCACCGGGCTGATTCCGCAGGCGCTCACCGAGGACACGTGTCGTGTTGAGGCGATGGAGTTTCTTACGAATGTAACGTTGACGTATCCGTTGTAAAGGGTACGTAGATTGAAGATGAGGCGAATGCGAGTCGCTCTTTCTCGTACTCGAGTTCGTTCGCGAGTATGTTGGCATTGACTACAGTATGTACTGGATCTCGTCCCGGAGAACTTTCTAGGTCACGGTCAAGTGTGGCCAGGTAGTATGTGTGCACTGCAGACTTGGAAGGTTTGGACGTACCGGCAAGTTCCATTCCCTTTCCTGGAAGCGCTTAAATATGCAGATCCAAGGTCTCCAACTCTTGATCAGCGACGACTTCTACCCCGCTCACGTCCTCAGTCAAAGTACAAGAAAATCACGAAAAATAGCTGACAAGGGATGGGCTACCCCGTTGCACCCCGTGACTGGCGCCCAGCATTATTGCAACTTCTTGCAACTCCCAACCTCCATCGCCCGCCATCGATCTCGTGCGATCCGCTGTTGGCACATGTGACAAGTTGACGGTAGGTCTCATAACTGGTTTCTGCCTATCAGCGATTCGGCGATCTGGATGACCGTCACACTTGGGTGGTGGTAGGTATCATTCGTGTTTGATACGCGCAACTCGTGTCCGGTGGTCACATCCCAAATGTGAATGTGAACTCTGTATACGGAATGTGCGTACTCTTGTTCCAGCAGCCAAGGTAGAATTATACACCACTTCGATCCCATATTCAATGACGAGAAAAACAGTCCCTTTAATCAACCATCACAACCACCTTCCCTACTGCACGACCAGTCAACAATTTGTCATAGGCGTCGAGAGCCGAGCCGAATGCATGCGTAGAATCGACATGTGGATGGAGGGTGCCTGTTTCGGTAGGTTGGCTCTCGGGCGATAGAGGAAAACGACAAAGATAAAACACACCTCTCTCGACCATTCCGCAGATCTTTTCCATGTCGTCTGATTTATGTTCTAGCATTATCAACCTATCCAGGCGCCAGCTGCTGAAGGCTTACATCCCCGGTCTCCAAGAGAACGGAGTCTAGGGATGCGATGAAAGCCCGACACTCACTTCCATTTTCTCTTAACACCCCCTAGATACGACGGTCGTCCAATAGCACCGATAATCTTCCCTATGTCCGTTACTATCTTTCCCCAGCTTGGTCCGCCAGGCCAAGGGCCGGTGGAGACATACACGCCACCTTTCTTCCCACTTGGTGGAGCGAGATATGCCTCAGACTCCGTGTACAGCGCTGTATCAACCAAACCTGCGGCGTCCAATATCATTGTGAAGCGTGGATTCGGGGGGTTGGAGATGAGGTGTGCAGGGAGAGGCTGGGTTCTATAGTCTATAAACTCATCAGCACCGAGGTTCCTCACGAAGTCCTCGTTCCGGCCTGACGCGGACGCCACGACTCGAAAGCCCATAGCTTTGGCGATCTGGATCGCGTAGATGCCAACAGCGGTAGAACCTCCGTTTATGAATATCGTTTCTTGAGGGGTAGACCCAGATATCCCAGAAGATGATTTATTGGGCTCTGTTAGCTCGCGATCGCAACCTCCGAGTCGTAGCGCTTGCAACGCGGTTTGGGCAGCGAGAGGGAGACCAGCCGCTTCTTCCCAGCTGAGTTTCGTAGGTTTTAGGATGAGATTGGAAGCAGGAAGGGTAGCGTATTGGGCCAGTGCACCTTGACGTGTGGTGGACTGAAGGGCTGGGGAATATTATATCGAGTGGTCAGTTCTGCAACCTCGACGGATACATGGGCGAAGGAAAGGCGACGAGTTTAAGACTTACAGACAGGGATGAACCCAATAACCTCATCTCCATCCGAGAACTGGGAACCATTAGCATCTACGACGACACCGGCAAGGTCGTGTTCTGCAGGATGAGGCCGTGCAGAGAGAAAATTGGGCAAGACACCCATAAACTTCCATCCTCTGTCAGCGCGTCGTAATAGGAAAGGCGGTACGCGGGCAAAAGAATCATTAAGCTGACACACAGAAGAGGTTGTCGGAAGACTCACACAGGGTTAAGCGCGGCGGCGCGAACTCTGACAAGGACATGTCCGGGCTTCGGCTTCGGGACTGGGAAGTCGGTCTTGAGATCAAGTGCTTGTCGGGGTTTACCCTGCTTGATAACCACCCATGCTCTCTGTGTGACTGGTATTTCCATGCTCGTTATTGTCGTCGAGGCCGATACTGTTGGGTGGAATCAGAATCAGAGTTAGGTTGATAGCATATCCGAAAATATTGTTACGAACTAGGCAGTATCCTATTGGCTATTAATATTATAATAATTCGAAGGGTGAGACGGTGGAAACAGAATACAAAGACCATCAACTACATGCATATTGTCATGCAGGTCTGTATTGGAGCAGTACGACGACGAGCATGATGGACTTAAATTTTGTTGCCCAAGACACAGTTGAAGTCTTGAAATTGAAAGTTCAAAATTTACACGGTGTGGCATTCACGGACATGAGGTGATATAGCTTACGTGATTGACATGCTGTGGCAGAGTGTCGGACTACTTTTATCATCACGCACTCGACCGGCGACGGGATACGGTCGAGAGGACGTCTATCGCCCGAGTGATGGGCATACAACGCCGTGAGCATGCTCACTGAATTCGTAAGTCGGTTTCAAGCTGAACTTCGATGCTGTAAATACATTCTTGTATTTAGCGAGCATTTGACAAGCCTGGTCGCTTGCGAACATGGTGACTAACTGACCACGCGCATATCGTCCCAGAGTATATAAACATGTCGACGTAGAGTCCCGCTCCTCACAGCTGGTCTCCCTAGACTCCCCCTGCCGTATTTCGGCGGAGCCTCACTTTCGTTTTCTTCCTGGTTGTGAGACTTCATTAACCCTCCTTTAATTTCATGGCTCGAATTATTGCACCTTTGGCAACAAGCAAAGCACAACCTGCGCGATGTCGTCCCACCATCGCCAGTCATACTCGCAATGCGAGTGATACCCTTTCCGCCTCT
>KN819364.1:87402-99787 GCA_000827475.1 Paxillus involutus ATCC 200175
GACGGCATCGTCGTTCGACCGTTAGCTGCTATACACCCACTTCTCCGACTAACGATCGAGGTGCACGGCGAGCCTATCAGGGTGCATGCTTACCTCGTGTTTGATCCTCAGTGATTCGAGTGCGGGGTATGACATATCCTGTACGGATCATTTCAATATCGCGATGAAGCAGTTATTGGACCCTGGGGTGCTTACCTCGCCGACCTCCCCCTCACTAAATAAGGGATCCGAAGGCTGGTTCAGCCCAGCGGCTACCCAAAGCCTCGAAACCGATCTCAACAGCCTGACCTGGGCCCAGACTTACGTCTGCCATGATTCCACCGCCGCAACTGGGGATAAGCAATCTGGAATGCTTTCTTCACCAGAGAGCTCCAACCCGCCGTTTGCCCCGTTCAATTCCTCTTTCATCTGCAATCCATGCGAGCTCACCGTCTGTTTCAGGGCTGAGAAAGTAAAATTCCGTGACCAATTCTGGATCAAGGACCAGGAGTATTTCCCCTGCGACATGCTTAATGGCAATACGTACGCCAAACGGTTCGACCCCCGGACTGTCTACCAAACGCACCTCAGCCCTAAAGGCTATCACCGATGGCAGGTCTAGTAAGAGGCAGTGTTCTGGACCTTTCGCCATCCCTTGCACACATTATGCCGCGTTGCCAGACTTCCCAAGCCGGGCTCGCCATCGCAGCCACGCATGCGCTGAGATGACCCGATCGGCTTGATGTGCTTATAGGTGTAGAGATGGCAGACGTATCCACCTGCCAACTGTCGGTGGAGGACGACCCAGTAGAGATAGGTCAAGAACTTGGGACGTTTTACCTCAGCGGGCCCTCGTTTTCCGTCCTGGCGTTAAGATCACGTGAGCGGGTGGCGTCGCACACGGTGACCACCTTTGGGTCAACTCAATCTCAGGACAAGTACATGTGTAAGCATGTCTTGCCTCGCTGGTTGAAAGCGAAATGGTTGCGCTAGCGAGAGAAAAGAAAGCATATAGCCATGTATGAGTACTAATAACAACATGTATCATGTACCGCAGATCAGCAGCGTTGTCAGACCACGGGTATCCTACGAGCTCGTCGTAGTACACGGACACCATCACATGTCAATGACACTAACCTTCATAGGGCAATATCGACAGATTGGCACTCGACAGCACCATCTACGCCCACATGCACGGCCTACTGTTTTCGCCTGGGTGAAGCTGAGAGAAAGTTTGAAGACATTGAGCGCTCTGCAGTCAGAACTATTGCCAATCAGCTCATCGGAAGTTCAGATTATATCTTTCCAGTCATCGTTCTGGAACCCATGATATTAGTGTGTATATAGTGACCTCAAAGGAGGTGACCAATGACGAAGACACTGTCAACGCATTCTCAGAAGTGTGGATATATCTGTAGGAGTTCCACTACACAAGGGGCTTCCGTTATGGTCTGCCCTTGGGGCTCTGCCATGCTCCTAGCAGTAACCTGAGTGCCATCCTGGGTATCCGATTAATAGTGCACATCTGCGAAGTAGGCTCTCATCGTGGAGAGGGACGACCGTAAAAAAGTTTTGAGAATGAAGGCGAAGGATTCGAGAGATATGTACGTCGCACGCACCATCCGGGTTGTTCCACACAAGGGTGTTATGCTTCATCTACGTGTTGGGTAATCTTGTCAGAGCTAGTGTTGCACGCTGTCTCACAGACTTCGCAATCCGCATACCGGACGGTGGGACACCCAGATGCTTTTTCTGGCGAAGCGGTGCGCTGGGTCTTCGTTCAGACACACGAAGATTGGTGATGAGGACAGAAGCAGGTTTCTGTATCGGTCACGGATTGGTCCATAGTCCTATTGAGGACCCCTCTAAAAGTTAACTTTGGCGGTAGCTAACTCGACTTTTAAAGGTTTGGTGAGGGGCTGCAATATTGTCTGAGATAGCTGGCAATGAAAGGAGAGAGAAAAAAACGCGTGGACACAATGGTTGGGGCATAGAAAGCGGTATATGACGACGCTGCGAATGTCCCGGAGGAAGCAGTACGGGCGCCTACGCACACGTAACACGTTCGACGTGTTTGTCTGATGCACGAAGTGCACAGGAAGCATATATTGAATGAACTCACCCGAAGAACAACGTTTGAAATTCCCATTCGCAGTCCAACATTTTTGCCGCTTTTCAGCGCTCACCACCATCACCGCCCACTTATCCACCCATCTGTCGACATGCAGACTTCTTCTCGTTCAGTGTCTTCACAAATCGTGAAGGCGCCATCCGTCCTTTCGTCGGCCTCGTGTCCCTCGGTGTCTTCGGAGAACGCGAACCATCGATTAGTGCCTGTGCAGGTATTCATAGGCGGCCACAAAGATCAAGTTAATTGCATGTGCTTTTACCCTGATGAAAATAAACTGGTCAGTGGCTCGCATGACAAGACACTTGGCATATGGGACCGGATGACAGGAGTAGTACAGGTGTGGAATGGTCACACTGACGCAGTGTTGGCGGTAGATGTGTCTCGGGATGGGAAGATGATCGTCAGCGGCAGTTTGGATCAAACAGTTCGAATATGGAATGGGGAGTCGGGGGAGACGACGCACGTCTTCGAGGGTCACGGTGGGGTGTGGTCGGTGCAGTTCTCACAAGATTCCAACAGAGTCGTGTCTGGGTCTAGCGATCGGACCGTGCGCGTGTGGTCACTTGAGACGGGCAAGCTGGCATTCGAGCCAATCAAGTGTCATGAGGTAGTCTGGTGTGTTTGCTATTCGCCTAGCGGAGACAGGATAGCGTCTGGGGCAAACAGCGTCCAGATCTGGGGCGCTGAAACGGGAAGAGGAATCCTTTCGCTCCGAAACTCACATATCACCTCCTCACTGGTGTGGACTGCCAATGGTACCCACCTCATCGGGGGTGGTGATGGCAACGTCACCATTTGGAATTCACACAATGGAGAGCAGCTACGCACTTGGAAGGCGCACTACGACACCACCGGCGGTACCGCTCTGACCACACTCTCCCTCTCCCCCACGGGAACGCACCTGGCGACTTCAAATTGGAACGAGAAAACAGCACCTATCTTCGATATATTAACGGGAAAGCAAGTCGCAGCATTCGAACACGATCAAAAGAGCAATGGAATTGCCTACTCTCCTTCTGGAAAGTTCATTTCGACGGGATGCGACGACAATAAAGTCTACGTGTGGGAGGCCCCAGCGTTTAAAGATCCTCAGTCAAAGGTGACTTCTCGCCTATAATTCTTCCTCAGCGAACTAACCGTTTACCCAGTCGCGCGAGCCGTCATTCTCGTCGTTCCTCGATGTATGCATATGAATCCTTGTAATCACCCGTCCTCAATCACTCACTTACGACCGTTCAACAGAAATCCGCAATTCCGGTAGCAGGGCCGTCGCGAAACGACGGAATGGACCACTTTTGGGATAGTCAGCTCAACGTGCGTCTACGTTTCATACGTACATGTTCAATCATAAGAATAGAGACATCACATTATACAGATACATCACCCTGGCACGCATCGCAATCAGCAGCCCTCGTTGCCACCCCAACACGTTTTCGACAAGGTCAGAAACACCTTTGCCAACTTTTTCATTCACAGGCCAGCAGTTGCCACGCAAACGGTAAGTCCTTGCTTCCTCCGAACTTGGTCTCGACTCCTCACGCAGCTCTACATTCTCCAGAATCCTGTGAGAGAGACGGTCGAAGTTGTAGAAGTTGCAGCGGGGAAAGACAGACCTGTCCGTTTGACGATGCAACAACATTTGACAATTCACTGACCATCACTCTAGTACGCGGCAACCATTGACCCTCCCAAATTTAATCGCGTACAGAAGATCTTATACGCAATCATCCACTGTCGCAAACCTGAGGAAGAGGACGAGGAGGTCTCCGCCACCACAGCCGCGCATTCGTCCCAAGCCGTGGCTGGCAACGCTGCGAAATGCAACCAACCAGAGCACAAGGTCAACGGTACTGAGCTCCCGGGTGGAGGTCCCGATTCGTCATCAACGCCAGCTGACAACTCGGTGATATGCACCCAACCCGAGCGCACCTCTCCCATGAGTCTAACCAGCACCGAAAACCCGGCTGCAGAACGAGATTCATCGCCAACCTCGCCCGCTAACTCTGAGAAATGCAATGAACCCGGAAGCACCGAAATGGTTGACATGCATCCAACCTCAGTCACACCGGCCATCCCAGAGACCTTGACAGTGATGGAATACGTGTCCCCAGTGTGCACGCCTTCGACAGATCCGTTATCCCCTGCTGTCGCATCATGCAAACCATCGTCGTCGACGAACGCACGTCCCACATTCCCGCAGCTATCGCTATCACAGTATATCAATCTCTCTTCGGCAAATACTTTGTCTCCAGAAGAAAGCGCAATCATAGAGGACTACCGACGACTGAAAGGGAAATCTGCTGGCGTCAGGATGGTCGCCGAACCCCTTGGTAGTCTGTCACATGATCGCAAATCGCCCGTCTATTATGGCCTTTCGACATCCCCTTCTCAGCCTCACCCTTCTGCCATGCAGAGCACATCATCAACGCCGCCACATCATCCACCCTCACACGTCAATGTATCGCCATCCCACTCATCCGTCACATTGGACCCCTTGCTCAATGTTGCTCCTGGATGGTTATCAACATCTTCGCTCTCAGCGTCTCCGCGTCTACCCCACTCTCCGCACCCAGCATTCAACCGTGATGTGCCAATAAAGGAGAGTCCCACATAGCCATGCGCCCCAACCTCGGTGTCGTCCTCGGTGTCCAATGAACGATGCACGTCTGCGAGCCGGCGTTCTCATCCTATAGAAGAGGTAAACAACGCGATCTGTTGCCAGTATTCTCGACAACTGTCGAAAACTTTAGAGAACCCTGCGCAAGATTCGAGGGATGTATATGTGGCACGCACCCTCCGGGTCGTTCTGCGCAAGGGCGTCATCGTGTTCCGTAACCACGATGGAGCTGGTGTTGCACTCTGTCTCATAGGTTTATAATAGCCCGTATACTGGACGGTGAGGCGCGCGGATACATTTTTTGGCGAAGCTGTGTGCTGGATTTCTGTCTAGGAACGCACATATGCTGGTGAGAACGTTCGAGAAGCAGGTTGCTATGCTGTTCGGCGACAGATTGGACCACAGTGCAAATACCTTTGACGGCAGTTACCTCGACTTGTCAAGGTTTGGTGAGGAGCTGCGACATTATGTATGAGAGCTGGCAATGAAAGAGGAGAAAACGCGTGAGCATAATGGTTGGGGATAGAGAATGGTGTACGACCTGAGGGAAGCAGTGCGGGCGTCTATAAGACACGAGGCGTTCGACGTGTTCGCCTCAGGCTGAAGGGCAAACATATATTCAACGAACCCACCCTAAAAACCGGGTTTGCAAAATTGTAACTCGCCTTTCCTGCTAGGTCTCTACTGCTTTTCAACACTCACCACTATTACCACCCACCCACCATTCACCTGTCGATATGCCTACTCCATCTCGTTCAGTGTCTTATGAGATCGCGAACAATCTATCCGTCGTTTCGCCAGCCTCGGTTCCCTCGGCATCTTCGGAGAATGCGAGCCACCAAGCGCCTGTGCAAGTATTCGAGGGCCACGAAAATCCGGTTTATTGCATATCCTTCTACCCCGATGAAAGTAAACTAGTGAGTGGGTCGAGTGACGGGACACTATGCGTATGGGACCGAAAGATGGGTGCGGTACAGGTGCTGAGTGGTCACACTGACAGAGTGTGCGATGTAGATGTGTCTTGGGATGGGAAGATGATCGTTAGTGGCAGCATGGATAAAACGGTCCGAATATGGGATGGGGAATCGGGAGAGACGATGCGTGTCTTCGAGGGTCACGAGCATTGGGTGAGGTCGGTGGAGTTCTCACGAGATTCGAGCAGAGTCGTCTCTGGGTCCGACGATGGGATTGTGCAGGTGTGGTCAGTGGAGACGGGCGAGTTGGCGTTCGAACCAATCAAGTGCTGTGTTGATGTCTACTGTGTCCGCTACTCGCCTAGTGGAGACAGAATTGCCTCTGGGGGACACAGTGTCCACGTCTGGGACGCTGAAACAGGGAGTGGCATCCTCTCGATCCGCAACTCGTTCAAGGGCATCACCTCGCTGGTGTGGACCGCCGACGGCACGCACCTCATCGGGGTTGGTGGTCGCATCGTTACCATTTGGAGCTCACGCAACGGAGAACAACTTCGTGTTTGGAAGGCGCACGACCACATCTCCTTTATCAGCACACTCTCACTTTCACCCACTAGCGCGCACTTGGTGACTTCCAATTGGGGCGAGAACACAGCATTTGTCTTCGATATCTCGACGGGCGAGCAAGTGGCAGTATTCAACCACGATGGATCTACTAGCTATGGAGTTGCTTACTCTTCTTCTGGGAGCTTCATTGCGACGGGGTGCAAGGATACAAAAGTCTACGTGTGGGCGGCTCCCGTATTCGAAGGTCCTCACACCAAGGTCAGTTTCATCCTCGTCACCTTGATGCATCGTTGATCATTTTTGATTCGGCAGGCACAAAAGGTATCTTCCTGCATAAACTTCTTCATCAACGAACTAACCGTCCGCCCACAGTACGATCAGCGCGCCTCGCCGCCACCGGAACCCGTCTTCAACAGGGTCTATGGCACGTTCACAAACCTATTAACTCGCGGGTCAGTAGATGCCACACAAACGGTAAGTCCTCGTTTTGTCCCAACTCCGTCTCGACCATCTCACATAGCTCCACATTCCACAGAATCCTGTTAAAGAGCTGGTTGAACGTGTACCGCAGCCCCAACAGGTCTTCAATACTACACAGCCAGCACAACAAAAAGTCGTATCCTCTGTGGTTGCGCCCTCATCACAGGTACCTCACCATCTTGCTGTGACAATATGAAAGAATCTATTGACCATAACTAGCCACCTCCCGCTCCCCCAACGAGCATCGACGAGGGTGAAGGAAGCGATCCCCGTCTTTCGGCGAGTACTTCTTTTTCTTCGTTCCGAACAGTCCATCTGAACACCTTGATGCTTCAGGCTCTCGTTACAGGCGACAGCAATGCGAATGCAGGCACTGCATGGAATCTCAATGATATGTGAGTCACGATGCTAGCGAAGTTGAGAAGCTCATGAACACTTCTGTGGCAGTTGGTCGAAGTTCGCTCACGATCTCACTGGTCATATCGCACGAGAGAGTGAACACGCATCCGCACGCGGCAGCTTCGGGGATATCTATAGAGGCACACTCTCCATGGGCGCGACGTCTATTCATGTGATTTTTAAAACCTTTCTGAAGCCATCCGAACTGACAGTCCTGCAGGTTGCTGTAAAAGTGATCCGTACATACTCCGCTGATGACGGTGATGATGCCAAGAAAAACAAGGTTAGCATCGTATAATCTATCCCACGTCTGTCCTAGTCCAACAAATTGTCCAGAGACTCCGTCGGGAGCTCAAAACGTGGCTGAACCTCGATCACCTCAACGTCTTACCGCTCTTTGGAACCACCAATGACTTTGGGCCGTTTCCCGCGATGGTTTGTCCGTGGCTTGACAACGGCTCATTGTCGTCTTATCTGCAACGTCGAGATGATAACCTGACGCTGGTGGAAAGGCTTGCTCTGGTAGGCATTCGTTGCAACCCTGCTATGGAGTGCAACTCTAATACATGGATATTATAGGTGGGTGATGTTGCTGCGGGTTTACAGTATTGTAAGTGCCGATACTTCACTCACAGCTACAAGGTGTTTTATGTGTTATGATTAATAGTGCATTCCCAATCTGTTGTCCACGGCGATCTGTCGGACGTACGTGGTCTCCATTGATGTTGGTGTGGCACATGCTTACGCGTCAAACATGAAGGCAAACGTGCTCATTCATCGCAGTGGGAGAGCGTATATCTCTGATTTCGGTCTGTCAACATTGCTAACAGAACTCGGGGGATCAACCTATGCGACATCCCGCCAGGCGGCAGGAACACTGCGCTGGACAGCTCTCGAGTTAATTGACCTTGGTGGGCCTGAAGATGAAGGCGACCCAGTCCACATTATTCCGTCGCCACAAAGCGATGTGTACTCGTTCGGCCGAATCATGTTGGAGGTTTGTCCCACCGACGCACCGTTTTGCTCTCGTCCATTGATACATCTGAATGATCAACAGGTTCTGACAGGGGCGGTGCCCTACCACTATTATGTCCGCGACGTACAAGTGCTGTATGCAATTTCAAAAGGGATGGCTCCAAGACGCCCCAGTGAAGCACAGGTCACTGACCGTCAATGGACATTCATGCAACGATGCTGGACGCCTGTCGGTGCTGGTGGATCTGAGTCACGGCCATCCAATGACGAGATCGTTGAATTTGTTAGGCAAGAGCTGCTCGACAAGGAGGAGGCTTAAAGGATGGCACTTGTGGATACGAGGTACTTTCCGCTGCTGCAGGTTGTGTCGACTCTTGTATATCCCTCTGTCCGAGGTTCAAGACAACGATGGTGGGCACCGAGGGGATATTATTTCTCAGTTCCGACTCTCTATTTGTTAGCCATGCTCAGCTGGCAATCATGATATCGCTACCCCACCAATTTCCCCATATCAGCTGAATGCTCATCAGATTGCTGCGGGATATCACAGCTTGTCGAAAGATCTGAGGTGACGGAGGACGACGAGTGCGACGTTCATCTCGTTACGCAAGCAGGCTCGTGCTCCGGGTGGTGCACCCGGTGAAGTACACGCCCTCAAATGTAAAAACGTGAAGTTTTCATTGCTGGGCGATTTGGAGATCCATCGTTTATTTGGAAATTTTATCTCTGCAGAAGAGGTCTTCGAAAGTGAGCTGTTCTTTTTCACCTAGGTCCATTCTCACAAATTCACAAACTTCTACCATGACCACAATTCCGAATCGTCGAGTCTTCGCGTGGACGGGGTTCAGCCTGGTGCCTGCGCCAGCGGTCCCAGTGGCGCAGAAGAACTTCAGCACGGTGTGTTAGAAAGACTCGAGCGCTGTCTCTACAACCAAGATATCACGGGTCGGTCAGATTTCGGCACCTTGCAGTGGAAAACCAGGGTGCATTTACCGTGATGTACTTCAAGCCTTTTTAAGTTTCAGTTTGCGACTCAACTAGAGCTATTTCCAGCCAGAAAGTCGTGTGTCACACATTTGCACCGTGACTGACTCCGGGGCCGTCCCCGTGGACCAATGTAGATGTCTGACATGGATCTATCATCGCACATAGGAATCGCTATTCTTCGTAACTCAGGCCCTGACGGTTCTACAGTGAAGCCGCGTGTCGGATCGCGTTGGCAGGAAGCCAGTGCTCCTTCTTGGCACATTTGCACTGTCTGTCAATGGTTTGCTTCGGGCTCTCCCGCATATTCTGGGGCTTGGTCTTGAGGTCTGAATAACGGGAACTTGTAATTCTACTGTACGCTAACACCACCTGCCAGCCGGTGTGTCACAGGGGCACTGAACGGAAATATCGGTAGCACGAAAAGCATGATGGGGGAGCTCACCGATGCGACGAACCGGGCACAAGGTTTTGCTCTCATGGCGATAACATGGTCCGTTGAGGTGATGCTTGGGTATGTGGCTATCCCCACTCTTCGCATTAATTCAAACCACGTCCCAGGCCGGCCCTCGGTGGTTCCCTCGCTCGCCCTCAAGATCATTTCCCGTACCTATTCGCAGGCAGCTTCTGGGGAGATTATCCTTATTTTCTGCCAAGTTTAGTGGCTGCTATGTTCGCAGCCCTCACGTTTATGATGATTTTACTCTTCCTGAGTGAAGTAAGTCGACAGACCTGAACGAATTCGCAATGTTGACGCTTTCATAGACATTGTTTGGGGCACTTTTGTACAAGCCCCGGCCCACTATGGCCGGCGGAGAAGAAACCCCGCGCGGTGGAAACTATGGCACCATCAACAAGACGTATGGTCCACCGGGATCCCAGGAGCTCGAGGGTCCAGTGCCGCTGAAGTCGCTTCTCGTTCCAAGGGTCCTTCTGCCCGTTGCATGTACGGTTCGGTCGCGGTATTACAGATTGCAATGGTCGCTCTGCAGGCTCTGTTTTACTCGACACGGATCGAAGACGGAGGGCTTGGTTTCACACCTTTAACCAGCGGTTTCTGGATGTCCTCTTTGGGTGTTGCGAATGAAATAATCCAGGCGCTCTTCTTCGCACCGCTGATCTCCAAGCTTGGGCCAAGGACTCTGGTTCAAATTGGGCACGGAGCATTTGCTCTAACATTTGGACTCTTCCCCATCATCCATATGATTTCACGGAGGTCTGGTATTGTATGGTCAGTTTGGGCCCTCCTTTCCTGCCAACTTTTCCTCACTGTCATCCAAAACATGTCATTTTGTGAGTCGTCTGTGAATCACATACGCTTCAGATCGTTGTTCAGTGTGTATACCTTTGTAGCATGTACACCGCTGTACGTCAATGCATCAGCACCACATCCCAAAGCACTAGGTGTCGTCAATGGTTTGAGCCAAACCTCAGCATTCATCGTTCGTGCGATTGGACCTGGGCTTGACAAGTTGTTGGGGACGGGTACCAGCTCCGGAAACGTAGGAGCACATGGCCTCCATGCCTCAATCGCTCGCAATATTCGTTCGCATCCACTGTCAATCTATACGACAACCCCGTTATGCAACTGAGGAAGGTAGACAACGAAGATGAAAAACGAAACTTCCTAGGTAATCTGTCGACGGACACCTACGCTGGCCACAACCAGTTAGGAAACAAAGGAAAGAAGGCCACCGGTGGTATCGTCTCCCGCGATCAGTTGAGGGGATACCTTGAGATCTGGGACCGAGATCAGAGATTGGAACTCGAAAGACTTGGCGGAGATTTTACTCTTGAGTCCCAACTGTATGTATTATGAGCAAGTCTAATTGACGCACCTCGTTTACACCCACGCCCCCGTGTTTCTGATGGGCAATTTCTCGAAGGAAACTGTTTTCAAGGTTGCGGTTGATGTTCTCCACATTCTCGGTGAGTTGATCCCAGCTGTTCGCGTCGACTTGATGCCACTTACCGCTCAGAAAACGTACGTTCCTAGTCACTGCTCGATGTATCTGAGAACCCACAGCAAACACGGTAACGAACCTTGCACCCACCCTAGACCAAGGCGGAATCTTTAGTCACAAGAAATCTTAATCCTCATTAATATTGCCTGAGATCTTGAAGTCGGGGAGCTGCAGTACCCGGAAGAACAACGAGCAACACCGATGCAGCGATGAAAAACCTTGAAGCTCACAGTAAGCAGTCTCTAACGCCCACTGTTGTGGTGTTACAGCGGGCCCAAGTGGGCGGAGTGCCAGTGAGAGCTGTAATACTGCGCGCTGCGAGGTGGGATCTTCATCCTGGAGATGTTAATGAACAGCTGGATCAGCTTTCTGTTGCGAACACCCTTGCGCAAGATGTGAGAGATACATATGTGACACGCGCCTTCCGGTTCGCTCTGCGCAAAGGTGTCACACTTATTCGTCGTGTTCTGTAATTTTGATGGAGCTGGTGTTCCAAGCTGTCTCACGGGCTTGTAGTATCCCGTATACCGAGGTGAGGCACCCACACAGACTCACATACTTTTCTGGCGAAGCGGTGCTCGGTCTAGAATACACGGATATGACGGTGAGAACACTCGAGAAGCAGGTTGCTGTGTCCGTGACTAATCGGTCCGTAGTTCTCATGAGTGCTTCTCTAAAAGTTAACATTGGCGGTAATTACCTCGACTTGTTAAGGTTTGGTGAAGAGGTGCAATCATTGTCTGCGATGGCTGGCAACTTTAAAAGGAGGGAAAACGACGCATGAGAATGATTGTTGGGGCATAAAACGTGGTACACGACGACACCGCAAATGTCGCGAAGGAAGCTGTGCGGGCGTCTATAAGACACGAGGCTTTCGACGTGTTCGTGTGATGGGTATGCGGCGCACAGGAACGTATATTGCAGGAACTCACCCCCTTTCCTGTCGCCCACCGCAGTTCAACGTTTCTACCGCTTTCAACGCTCACCACCGTCACCATCAACTTCCCTTGTAACTGTCGATATGCCTACTCGTTCAGTGTCTCCGGAGATCGCGAGCATTGCATCCGTCGTTTCGTCCACCTCATCTCAGTCGGTGTCTTCGAAAAATGCGGGTCACCGATCGGTGCCTGTACAAGTATTCGAGGGTCACGAACGTCCGGTTTTTTGCATGTGCTTCTCTCCTGACGAAAACCAATTAGTGGGTGGCTCAGGTGATGGGACACTTCTCATATGGGACCGGAAGACAGGAGCGGTAGAAGTGCTCAGTGGTCACACTGACAGCGTGTACGGGATAGATGTGTCTCGGGATGAGAAGATGGTCGTCAGTGGCAGCGATGATGGAACAGTCCGAATATGGGATCGGGATTCAAGAGAG
>KN819364.1:107359-125415 GCA_000827475.1 Paxillus involutus ATCC 200175
GGGACCTCAGCGACTGAAAGGAGACGTGGCGAACAGCAACCTCACGATATCTGAGCCAAAATTTCGGACTCCGGAAGACGATCAGAATCGTCTGCGGCAAGATTATTCTTGACTATCAAATAGAGTGAGCTGTCAACGGCCAATATGGTTGATATACCACTTACGAAGAGTGCTTATGATGTCGGTCCCACGTGTGGGCTGATCTACCACGAGGCTGTCATCCACCTCACACTGTTTTCTCTTGTTTTTGAGTATTTCGATACTCGTTTCATGCATGATGTCAACCATGTCTCTGATCCCGTGTAGTGTGCCCCATGGCAAGATATTCATAGCTTTCCGTCGAAAGGACGCTGTCCCCACCTTGTTGATGAACGGGACCAGTAGCAAAAAGAATGACATGGAAGTCACTTTCGGCCTGGAAGCTCATGAGTGGATATCCCCGCAATGGCTGCTCAGACGAACAGGAGGTTTTTGATCGACGTAGCATAGGGGCTACCGACGGAGCCTTCGTTGAAAGAGTTGAAATTGTAGCCCATGCCACTCTTGCCGATCAATTCCAGGGCGGTCTTCGACATCCATTCGAGCATATCACACTACAGAGCAGTCATTCTTGTGTTCATTGGCCACCGAAGAGTTCATCGTGCTTACCTCTTTCTGCCCTTGAACAACGCGGGACTTGAGAACGTCACAGAGCTTGGATCATCACAGCCCATCAGACATCGCGAGAAAACACCTGAATGATCCTACCTGGTCAGCTATGTGGTAAAATTCTGGTATCATCGCCCGTAAGTGATTGACGCTGAATGCGGGAGTCAGCATCTTCCGCTGCTTTCTGTGTTGGTGACCTAAAGCACGGCCCATGAACTTCTGACATGTGGGGAATCGTGTGTGAGTATGCATCACCTGTGGTCGAAATGACACCCATTCCGAAGATGGCTCGATTGACCCTACAGACATCAGATCTAGGATGCGAGTAGGCACAGTGAACGTAAACGTACTGTATAAAGATATCCCATTCTTCATAGCTGTCGTGATCTTTGACGAAAATGTGGTGCATGGCTCTTGGGTCAAAGACAAAAAGATTTCTGCGCTGGATCAACATTGAACCCCCGTCCGCGTCAGATGTGGCAGATGTTTCGAACGTACTCCCAGTAAGCCACGCGTGGCCACCACTCCACCATACTTCTGTGACAAATTGCGGTGAAATGACCATCCATCAGGATGAGCAAGCTGCGTCAGGTGGCCTACAACAGAGATTGGTTATCACAACGTGAAAAGCGATAGATGCAATACTACCTGTCAACCACGACGAGCTCTTGGGTCCAGGAATACTCGCCAGCGCTAGGCTGGAAGAACGGAGAGCACGGTGAAACGCCCAACATCCTACGAGGCCGAGTATAATATAGAGAGCCACTGACATCAGAGTGAGGTTGAAAGAGACCGTAATGCAAAGAACCTGTGAGTGTCTTTGCAGTTATCAATCGAGCGAATAGATTGTCGATGTATTCCGAGTCTGGCATGGACTCAAGTCTGGACTGCCCTCATGCCGCGGATCAGAACGTTGGCAAGTGGAAACAAACTAATTGATGTGAGTAAATCTGATCGGGAATGGAGGCGTGGTACTTGGGCGCACACACCAGCTCGTGAATCAGTGTGAATTGGCATCTGTGTGATGGCCAGGTGGTTCACTGATCGGCAAGCAACGAACCTGAAACAAAGTTCAGCCTCCGGCATTTCCCGAGGTCGTTCACAACTTGACAAGTCAGCACAACGCACACTGCACAGGCGGGGGCCACATAACTCATAAGTAAGAAGCCATGGTCGGTTGCTGGGAGATTTTTTTTATCGTTCTCAGCTGAATGGGCGCCACCTTCTCGTTTCCTCTGAGTGCTTTTATCTTATCCTTTGCCGGGTGGGTCGCCATTACATCTGTCGCGAGTGGTCGACGGCAGAATGGCCTGCCACCAGGACCTCCCACCTACCCAATAGTCGGCAACCTGCTTACCTTCCCAAGAAAACAGCCCCATATCCAATTCTCAGCATGGGGTAGGTGCTACCCTCACCCCAATAGGTTACCTGTGATGTTCAAGTTCCTGCACTGAAATATCTCTATAGCCAGGACCTACGGCGACATATTCTCTTTGAAGGTTATGCACCTTACGATTATCGTTCTGAACTCTCCGACAGCCGTCAAAGAGCTGATCGACAAACGCAGTCAATCGACAGCCAATCGTCCAGGGAGTCTCATCGCAGACATGATCACGGGCGGTTTGAACATGGGTGCGGCGAGGTACCGTGAGTAGCCTTCATCTCGAGAGCCAACCAGATCACCTAATCCGCACCCATAGCTGACAAGATCTGGAAAACTCTCCGAAGAGCAGCGGTTGCAATGCTCAACACCAATAATCTCGAGAAATCTAAGCCAATGCTACGCGCAGAGGCTTCTCAGCTCATGCTCGACGTTCTGCGCAATCCAGAGGTAAGCGTTTCTTCGACCTAAGGGATATCGTTCCTCACAGCCGGAGAGAACTTTTATGAGGATATATCCCGCCTGACAACATCCTCATTTCTCGCCATAATATACGGACATAGAGCCGTGCGCTCATCGAGTTCGGAAGCTAAGGTATTCCGCCAGCTGCAGTTGGATTTCATGAACGTCGTGGAAGTAGGGAAATCACCTCCTGTTGACTTAATCCCAGCCTTGGCCTGGGTCCCTGAGAGATACGCGTCATGGAAACGCAGAGTGATGAGCGTTAGCCGCCGATATGACGCTTTGTACGGGGAGCTCCTCTCCCTTGTAAAGGGCCGTGTAACAAGAGGCCAACAGAACGGAGCGTTTATGGAAGACGCTTACCTCCGGAGAAATGAACTTGAATTATCAGACGCTATGCTATTGTGCAGTTGTTTCTTAGTTTGGGCGTGCCGTCTGTTACACTAAATCTCATTTTTCAGGAATCTGGGCGGGACTTTATTGGGGGGCTCTGATACATCGTCAGCAGTTCTACAGAACCTAGTCTTACTTCTAGTTGCACACCCCGAGGTACAAGCAAAGGCTCAAAAGGAGGTTGATGACGTGGTTGGCCATGACCGGCCACCAGCGTGGAGTGACATGGAACATATGCCCTATTTAAGGGCTCTCCTCGAAGAGGTATGCAGCTACTTTACTTTACTTTAGACACAGACGAGGCTGAATCCGTTAGGTGAACCGGTTTCGGCCGGTAGGACCGCTCGCGTTGCCTCATGCGATGTCGCAAGATGAGTGGGTTCGTGAGATAGTTGTATTTCGTTTGCTTTTGCTCAACGCATGAATATCAGGTGGACGGATTGTTCTTTCCAAAGGGCGCCGTTCTTTTCATAAATCTTTGTACGCCTCTCACCTGGCTCCAGCGATCTTCATGATTATTGACAGGGTGCACCAAGGGGCTATCTTCCACGATGAACGCTACTTCGCGAACCCAGAGAAATTCGAACCTGAACGATTCCTCAGGCATCCTCTAGGAGTTAATCCAGACGTCACAGATGACCCTGGACGGCGCGAAAACATGATGTTTGGTGGGGGCCGCCGCGTCTGTCCGGGTATAAATGCTGGAAAAGCTGTAGTCGTGAGTTGAATTTTATTTGAATGAATACTTATGTTCAATTTACACTCAGGGGATCAACGCAGTCAACCTTTTGTGGGCGTTCGACTTTTCTCCTGCGAAGGATCCGTGCTCCGGTGAAATGGTTCAGCCAGACCTTCTTGCGTTCACAGAGGTTGGTAGAGAATCGTTTGTTTCCGATCGGATGTTTCATTTTTTCTTGCAGGGCGTCAACGCCACACCTTTACCGTTCAAGTGCACGATCACCCCACGCTCTACAGCCAAAGCAGAAATCATCTGTCAATGTTTTCTGGAACAATCGGACGTACTGGGGCTCTATGAGCAGGACGCTTCTCCCGAAGACAAGGGCTACTTGAGTGAGCTTAGGTCTAGCCTCCGGAGATAACGACTATGTAGCAACAGAATTCGTAGTGATGATGACAAAGACGTGTCCTCCCGTGCGAGAATTATTGCTAGCCCAATGTTGAAACATGCCATGTGTCCAAGCAAACGCCGCCTTGGTTGTACCTAGAGGGTTTGCCACCGCTCATGTCCGCTGGGCTTCCTACCTTGTCCCCTCGTCATCACCCGAGCCGATATTCGATCACTTTGCACTTCCGGGTCTGGAGTGCACAAGCCTGGCGATAGCGTGTCCAATTTAAAGTATTCGGACGATGTTCAAAACTCCTGGTAATTTCTCGCCCGTCGAAATTTTACATGCACATGCAAACTGCGTTTTACATAAATCGGGTATCCGCATTAAATAAATAGACCATTCGATGACAACATGTTCCAATCGTCCAGCGCTACTTATCAACAACCCTTGATGCATCCGAGACACGGGTATCCGACTCGTTCAACGAAACTTGAAGAACCTTTACCAGTGAATTCAGCGGGGATAATGTCCAGACCAAAGTGAAATGCTTACCTTGGAGTTCTGTAAAGTGCTCGCCACCTGGGTACCTTGGCTTCGGTCCGAGTTGGCGCGAAAGCCTGATACTAGCTCCACAGCATTGTTACTTCTCCACGGCTTGGTGGCAATTTGACGTAGGTTCAAACTACATGTAGCGTCCTCGTCACAACGAAGGGCCTTCCTCAGCATGAAAAGTAAACACACCTCGCCAACATTGCGTTTGAATACACTGTCGGTGGAGTAAGGATACACCCTTGCTTGAGATACGACTCTAACTTACTATGCGGCAGAATAGCATATATGGCTTGGTTTGCCGTGCTACTAGGATCTGCGACGGCCTGGTAGTTTCGGGTATCGTAAAGGTTACTTTACAGTTTCGATAGTACTTGGAACTGACCAAAATGAAGCCGATCATCGCCATCGCGCTGTTCGTGCATGCATGAGTCACTCAAAGACGATCGAAAAGTAGTGGACAGTACCCAGTCAATGCGCCGGTTGCAATAGCATAGACGATTAAAGTGCTCATCACTTTATTCGTAGACCGTCTGCAAAGGGAGACCAGGTCAGAAACGAAATGTTAACACGTATTTGGGGCTCACATTCTTGATTCCGAGATCGCTTTGCTCCGGTGAAGGTTATAGGCCATGAGCGCGGCGAGGAGCAAGTCCGTGACTGCTAAGAAAATATCGTTTGCGTGCAAGACATTCTATATGGGCGGAAGTCAACAATATTTCAAGTGGAGAGTAGAGAAAGATGCCCCTACTGACCGTTTCCACTGGACTGTTCGTGGCACTTGGGCCCTTGAAGCTGTTGGAATGGATTTCAATCTTATGGTACGCCCAGGCTGGAAGTGTTTTACGCACATGCGGCCGACCGTCGCTAAAAAAAAATCAACTGAGCCTTCGTTTTGATTGACGTGAAATGAAGACTTACTCAATCCCAAACCTGAAAATCTTCAGTTAAGAGCTTGGTAATAAGTCAACGTACGTACCTAGAGTAACGATTATAAATGGAGCCTAACCCATTATGAGAAGAGAGTGCACCGAACGAAGTAAAGGCGCTCACAGAAATGACGACCAGGAGCCAGTTCTTCGTGACTAAAGCAGCTTAAGAACAGACCGTAAGAGTAGTCCATGATTCTACGACTCACATTTGAACACTCTATAAAGAAAGAAACTGAAGCGCTCGGTGAGTATTACGTAGCGGAAGGTCGGCGAGTGATTACCTCTGTATGAAGAAGACGATAAGAGGCTGAACAAGATGATCTCAGTCTCGGATGTATGTGTTTAACAGACTAAACAGACCGTTAAGAGGGCCTCTGCCTTTTTCCATGGAGGTTGCCTTAGACACATATTCTGTCAGAGTCAGTAGGAAAACGCACCTTCACTCCCCTGAGATGATGACCGCAGGCGCAGATTAGCATCACGTCATGGCCAACGAACAGTGTAACAACTGACCAGGTTGGTGTAGCAAGTGCTGTGATGTTCCCAAACTTTATGATGAGATCTGTGTAGGCCACAGATGCTTTTCAGAGACCATCAGCTTTTAGGAGGAGGAAATGTGTGCTAGCCAATCACCTAACGCGACTACATTCGCTCCGCAGAGCAGGAGGTTGACTATGACCTAGTTACAGACCAAGGGATTACTTGGTCAATTCAGCGGGACATCCGTCCAAGGACTCACAAGGAGCTTCACCCAAAGAGCGTCCGTCGGGTCGCCGATGAAGTAAACCAAGGTTTGAACGCAGCTCGCGCCACACAAGCCACAGGCCAGGAAAATACCGACGAGAATGGGGCCAAAGATATTGTTCAAATTTATCTGGTAGACAGGGATCGTAGTAGTTGCCGCTTGCACTGCGGATGGAAAGTTGGGCATGCTAGTCGAAATATGGTGGGGACTTGCGTCCTCGGTGCGTGCTTAAAACGGCGGTATTTGGGCAGACGCCCAAGGGGTCCAGCACAGCCAAACATCTTGAGTCAAGTTAATAATGTCGATGCACGATGCATCTCAGCAGGCCATCTGTGCACGTGAGTATGGGCTCCTGCCTAAGAATGATTCAAGTACGTACGTGCGAGTTGATGTGAACTTCAGGTCAACAATTGTTTCCTCTGGCCCACCAATTACATACTCGAACCAACTTGGGGCCCGACCGGGTCGGTTTTGATTGTTTCTGCATCAAATTTCCCCAGATACATTACTTACTCATTGCACCCTTGTGCTGGAATCTTGCAAAGTTTACCCAAATCAGACAAAGTTGTCCTCCATCAAACAAAGTTTCCATCTTCCCTCCGATGATCAAGTCTGCTCAGCATCAAATAATATTTTCTATTCCATCAAGGCCAGGCCCACCAGTACAATTTGTCTATCCGCGGAACAACTTGCAGGTCCAAACCTGTCCAAACTTATTCGTCCATCATTAACTCCTACGTAATAGCGTGAGTGATCATGATGTTTTATAATTAGTGGGATTTTGAGTGGGAACATGCCCACTTGAAGTACAGGCAGTACACTGGCTGGCCCTAGGCTATGCCGGCGCAGACCGGTGCAGTAATTCTCGGTTTGCTGTTTGCGATCAGCCGCATCACTGCCTAGCTTAGGATTCCCAATATCTACCAGTCTCAGAGGCCAGTTCTTGTCGAGGCACCATGTCAATGTCTTCGGTAAATCCGTTACCTGCGCTTGTGTACCCACTCCTGGCCTCTGCTACTGCTTATGCATTGTTCTATACCCTTCGTATCGGATCGAGGGGGAAAGGTCTCCCTCCAGGCCCGCCGACGCAACCAATCTTAGGTAACGCGCACATCTTTCCAACACGTCGCCTCCATATGCAATTTGCTGAGTGGGGTGAGATGTCTCTACCTTCCGTATCTCGGTGACGTTGCTGTATTGATATCAATTCAAGCAAAGGTGTACGGAGACATAGTCTCCCTGAAGATATTCCAAATGACGATCATCGTTCTCAATTCTCCATCTGGTGTCAGAGATATCATAGACAAGCGCAGTCTCTCGAGTTCCAACCGCCCTCCCTCCATCATATCTGACATGATCATTCCGGAAAACATGAATCTCGGCAGTGGTCGCTACGGTCTGTAACGCCACCACTGTGCTGCTAGATATATTCTCAAAGATTGGGTTGTCGACAGCCAACGAGACTTGGCGGACCTTACGCAAAGCTACTGCACAGCTTCTAAGTCTAGAGAACTTCAAACAATTCGAAGGGTGCCTCCACGCAGAAGCCTCGCAGTTGATGTGGGACCTTTCCCGTGATCCGGAGGTGCGTACACTCTGGAATGTAAAAGTAGTCCTAGCGACTGAACGGATGGAAGGCCTGGTACCATCACATCCACCGCTTCACGACGTCCTTTGCAACTACCATCGTATATGGCAAACGAAGTCCACGCATTACTTCGCCCGATGTCAATGAATTTCTGCATGTCCACCCAAAGTTTCTCGATGCCCTCGATATCGGCGCGTTTCCTCCAGTCGACATATTTCCCCCATTGAAGTACGTACCCGAAAGATGGGCGACATGGAAACGCATCGTCAAAGAAGTTCGTACGCTCCACGAAAAACTATATGGTCGGCTCCTCTCTGCTGTCCAGTCACGTCTAGAGAAAGGAGCAGGCAATGGATCGTTCATGGAGGATATGATTATAAATGCACACAGTTTAGGTCTCGACCGCGAGGAAATCCTGATGTATTCTTGCAACTTCCTTTGGTGGCTACGGGCACTAACGTGTGATTCTAGGAATTTGGCCGCTGTTATAATACAAGGGTCTGATACCTCTTCCGCAACGCTCCAGAATCTGGTTCTTTGTCTTGTCGCATTCCCGGAAGCGCAACGTAAGGCTCGTGAAGAGATCGACCGCGTCATTGGGCAAGACAGAACACCGACGCTGGGCGACATTCAAGACCTCCCATACACCAGGGCACTCATTGAAGAAGTATGTGTTCGTCTGTTACGGAGTTTCATGATAAATGTCCTTAATTCACTAGTGCAACCGGTTTCATCCTGTGGGACCCCTTGGCCTTCCGCACGCCATGACGAAGGATGAGGTGGTCGACGGCATGCTCATCCCCAAGGGTGCCGTTGTGTTCATGAACATATGTATGTCGAACACAGCTACGCTTTTCAGTACTAACGTGTTTTGCAGGGGGGATGTTCCACGACCCTCGTTACTTCGACCGCCCTAACGAGTTCATTCCCGAGCGCTTCCTTCTTCATCCATTCGGCGTAAGACCTGATGTTGAAGATGATCCCGGTCGTCGAGCCAACTTGCTGTTCGGGGGTGGTCGACGGATTTGTCCTGGAATCGCATTTGCTCGAGCTTCGCTGGTCAGATAGTCATCTTCTAAGTGTCCGTTCACTAACGCTTCCGATCTCTTAGGAAATAAATGCTGTCAACTTCCTCTGGGCGTTTGAGTTCTTGCCTGCACTCGATCCAACTACTGGTCTCGAGATCCCACCGAACATGGAGGACTATAGTCACGGGATAACGGCAACTCGCAAGGAATCGGCGATTTCCATCAAACCGCGTTCCAAGAAGCACGCAAACCTGATCGCTAAACAATTTCTGGACGTCACGGAAACGTTGTCGCGATTTGAAGGGGAGCTAACGGATGAAGATAGGGAATTCAACGCTGAGTGGAGGCGTTTAGATGTCGACGAATAGCGAATGGCACCATTGGATTTTGCTCCCGAGTCCTAACTGTATGTATTATGAGCAGTACCCTCGTCGCTACGGTCACACGGTGTAGTTATAACTTGTTGTGCGACCCCTGATCCTTTATAGCCAATGAGCTTGAATTATTTAGTAATGTTCAGTCGCGAATCGCGATTTCTGGTTCACCAATGTCCTGTAACTTTCACTGACTAGCAAAACACTGGTACAAGTGTAGCTAGAGTTCCAGCCACCTTTTGGACAAGCACCCATTGGCACTATGGCTGACCTACTACGGGATGAAGATCTTCAAGTTGACTGGCAGACGCGCAAATATATTCTTGGGGTACCGAGAAAAGACATCGTTAACTTGGTCACGATTTCACTCATACTTTTCTCTGTCGCCACGCCTCATCCGCATGGTTCCGATTTCGTGTCCTGACCCCCCCGTTTCTGATGAAAATTTTCTAGTGACTGTTCAATGTATCTGGGGACCCACAGTAAACACGGTAATGAACTTTGCACCCACTCTGGACCAAGGCAGAAAGATATCTTAGTCCTCCTTAATACTTATTGCCTGAGATCTTGAAGTCGGGGATTGACGCCACACTGTGGGTATATACGTGCGATGATCTACCTATGGTCTATCCGCCAACTAATCTCGCTCCCAAAGCCCAACGTCGCTGGCAGCAATCGTAATATGCGCACACTGGCATGTTTGGTTCGTCTGTGCGGCCGCCCGACTCGGCAAATAATATCGTGTGCATTGGCAGCGATGACATTCGTAGTACTGTCAATTGGCTTACAAATCTGTACAAACTACTAGTAGCGAGAACTATCCAGACTTGAAAACGAGGGTAGAATATCCCTTGAGCACTTCATCGCTATCTCCCATGGCTCCAATGATACCGTCAGGCCGGATGATCACTACCAATGGTCGGCCGTTGGTGGCCTGAGCAGCCTGATAAGCTGTACGAGCAAGTCCATTTTCGTCCAGCAAGCTTGGGAAAGAGGCAGAGCTTGAGACGGTCCCCGACCCAACGAGGAACACGTCAGTGGTATCTTTCGTGAACTTCGAACGCAGCACGCTCAGAATGCGCTGGGTGAGACCACCATTGAGATCTTCACCCACGAAAACAAGAACCGTGTGTTTCTTAGGAGTGAGAAGGTGAAAGAGCGAAGTGCGTCTTTCGCCGAGCCTCAAGTTTGGGCACTCGGGCGCACGGTCTCCTGCTTTCAGCTCGTCATCCCACCCGAGGTAAGCACGGTCCTTCAGTATCTCGACAGGGGTCTGTGTTGCAGAGCACTTGTCCACGACAATCGAGCTCCAACGGTAGTTGATTCCCAGCATGAAAAGGTGCTTGCCACGAGCAGCCGTCTGTGCGCTAGCATCTCCATCTGACTTGTTGTACAGTCCGGTGACTTGTTTGAGCATCTCCGCAACGACGGGCAGTCGTTCTTCATTATAGGAAGCAAGAAGCGATATTGGTGAGCGACCCTTATGCACGAGAGCGAGCTTCCAGGACAGGTTGAACTGTGGGGTTTTGATTAGATTCATTCGCCGCTACACAGAAGGGCCTTACAGAGTCTTGAATGCCTGTGTTGAGGCCTTGCCCGCCGTGAGGAGAGTGGACGTGTGCAGAGTCTGAAGGTGATTGATTAGCCCAGTATAATCGATTTCAAGTGCTCGACAAAATTACCTCCGGCAAGGAAGACCCTACCCTCACTCATCTTATCGACCACCCTCATGTTTGGCCTGGAATAAGAAGTTCAGTGGGTTTACAGACTTTGCGACTACCAGAGCGGACGTACTTGAAGTATGATAACCACTCAAATTCACCAAACGTGACGTCGCTGCGCCCAATAGATTCTCGGAACAACGACTCGAACTTCTCCGCATCGGCCCCTTGGCCCACTTCATCGGAAAGACCGGTCACGGTGATCACAAACTTCTTGTGCTCCCTGTCATAGGGTCGCAAGGAGAATCTGGCAGGGGCATGAGGCACTTCCAAGACAGACGGTGTAGAGGTCTTACAGGTATGGGCTAGGCTTCCACAGATGCCAGACCTAGGTATCATTAGTACTTTGTCAACGCCACAATTGAACAAATCCACCTCGGTGCTGAGGTTTTCAATGACGACGTTGCCAACAAGTATTCCATTGTCGTCCTTCGTCTCACCCAGGAAACTGCACTTGAGCAACTTTCTTGTCACGCCTGCAGTAGGTCCAGTTGAGTCGTGGCCATATAGAGAATCAGTTAATTCTAACCCTTCGCTCCGTCTGCCCCGACGAGGAAACTTGCTCTGAAGGATTCCTGGCTGTTGGTCTCAGAAATGGATAGGTTTGCAGTTACGCCGTCTCGATCTTGCTGGAAATCAAGGAGACTCGTCCCGAGCTCGACTTTACAGCCATAGGTATTTAGCTCCTTGCGCAAGACCTCTTCCAAGACGGCTTGGGAGATGAACCACATGGAGTTCTGCGCGGATGATGAGTCCTTTGAGTGGTCTGAAATGCATCGAAGCGAACTTACGAATGGTTTCGAAGGCACCGGATCCATTTTCTCCATTAGCCCCGGCGCAGTGCTTGAAACTTCAGTTCCGCCTGGGAGTCTGTAGAACTGCATAGGTGGGGCCTCCAATCCTCGAAGACGCTGCAATTCAGGGAGTACTCCAAGCGCCTGAAGTAACTCCAAAGAGCGGGGCTGCCGAGTGGCGCTAAGCAATGCACAGTAGCGATGTGTGGTACGGTGCTTACCATGATTCCTGCACCCCGTGTACCAACATGATGCTCCAAGCTTTGTTCGATGATCCGAACAGGGATTCCACTCTTCCGCAAAGCCAACGCACATATCAGACCTGCAGGTCCTGCACCAACCTGTGGGGAAAGGGCGGAGGGCGTTAGTACTGGCTGACATTCAGCGCTCGATATCAACTTACGACTAAGACCGGGAGTGAGCTCGACGTTTTCGACGTGGGGACTCTGTTTCTGCGCTGTCCAATACTACTGGCTACGCCCATTCTGATGGTGACTCTGTTTGAGTGGCAGTTGGCACAAATTCTGGAATGATGATCACTAGTTATAATAGTCTAGTACTATCTTGTGCATTTCACATCCTGGAATGATCCTGGAACAAGGGTGTTCCAGTGGCTGCGGACGGGGTTTGATGGTGATACGATATTGTTGGAGAGTCATAATGGAGGCTGTCCGTTGATCAATGATTCGCCGAGTCGGTTCGCGCGCGCAGCGACTACTCTGCCAGTGGTTTGTGGTACTTACTGACTCGATCGCCAATCAACTTCACATAAGCACAAGAAATGGTGATCATGAACAGATTCTGATCGAAAAACCACCACAAACAAACACAAAGGAGAAGGAACGGCGAATCAAGTTTTGACCGTAGGTCAAAGTTACACCTACTAATTACATAATCATATTCGTCCATCAGACCAGCCAATTTCCTGAGGCGCAAAGCAAGGCGGCTTAGAAGTACTCTTACATACATATTACCACTGCAACACCATGTGCATGGAGTGATGCCAACAATACAGACACAGCAACAGACACAGTCTCATTTTCTGGTTACAACATTGTCAATCCTACTAGTATACACATGTACTTCCCGCCATAGTTGCATTCAGTTCGCACTCCATCAACTTGAAGGAGTACTTTGGACACCATCCTTGACCGCAAGCCAGCTTGCCCGGTCGCTGAGATTCTTCCACCATTTGGCGACGTGCTCCCGTGACTCGATTATATCACGATCGAACTTGTGGACGATGAGATCGCATTCAGGGAGGTGGAAAAGGTCTGCCAAGGAAACGTTCTGAAATGACGATCAGCACTACACCCAATGCATACTTGGACGATGAAACCCACATCCCCAGCCAGGTAATCCTGCTCCTTTAAGATGTTATTGTACACATCAAATTTCGCCTCGAGGCTAGCCTTCAGTGATGCCCGAACTGCTTCATCCACTGGTTGCTGGCGAAGCCTGTGAAATTGATATCAGATGGACGCCACCATGGTTCACATCGTCGAGATATACTCTTGGAAGATGACCTCCTTCATCAAACGATCGACCAGCGGAGCGAACTGTGAGTATTCAATGGAACACGCCATCTCGAACTTGCCCACGCCATGGTGGTCATCGGCCAAAGGTGCAAGGTTCGGGGTGCCTTTGTCAGCATGCTTGGCGTTGATATACCTGGCGATGGCACGCGATTCTGCGAAGGAAAATAAATAAATCCAGTGTTCAGCCGATGTCGCCTCGATAAGCACTGACCGTAGAGGTGGTAGTCGTCGTCGTACAGGACGGGAATCTGGCCAAAGGGCTGCCTCTTGATATGCTCTGGAGACTTGAAATCTTGCGGTCCCACTGTGACCAAGCGGAAGGGAACAAGCTTCTCGTGCAGGATCAATGCAACCCGTTTGGTGCAACTGGAGATGGGGAACTAGGTACTCGGGTTAGATACTATGTGCGATGTTACATTTGAGCTGGGACAAACCCCGTAGATGGTAAGCATCACAGAACTTTAAAGGTATGAGAAACCACGGGGGACGCAGCTGCTGTTGCCTCCATGTTAAGTACTCGACACAGGCCGCCGGGACGGGCTCCGATATAGAGAGGAGGGCAAGAGGAGGGTGAGGCGATCTGGGGTGGTCTGGGCGGATCTTTCCGTTGAAGCACGATCGTAAGTTCGGTTTGAGCTCGGCCACCATTTGGTCACCGGTGCTAACTTGTGCCTAGCTGTGAGCTGACTCGGTTCGGTAGTTACACGTCTAATTACAGTGATCGAATTCCTGTGTAACTTTATTGCACATGTGTACGTAAGGTAGTAATGGAGTTGCCACCGCCTGAGCGATCGTTGTTATTACGGTACTAGGTTGCAAAGTGCACAGAGGCCAGTGTCTCATGGTCTAGGTTGGCCAGCGCGTCCTATTCTGATGGTTCCCATGTCTTTGGGTGATTGTCTACTTGTGCAGTACTAGTGTGCAGTATTTAAAGTAGTTCCATTTGGCAGGGACCAGCAACCCGTTTTCTCCGACACAAGATGATCCAGAGTGCTTCAAGTTCCTTGGTCTCTCCTGGACAAACAGATCTCGTGAGCTCATCCTTGTTCTTTGATCGTCGGCCGGTCCGTTAACGTCCCCCTTCCACGCAGGTGTTATATACCCGTACCGTCATTCTCTCATTCCTCGAGAGGTCCGGTATCCCGTCCGAACCCACCAAGTTCGACCAGTCGTTCTACAATGATTGCTGTGAGGAAGGCATTCGTCGTGGCTACCCCATGGACGGCAAGTATTCTGTCCGCACGTTCCTACCGGGCGGTGTAGTTATCGCTACTACCGCATATGAACACCTCCTCAACCGTGAAACAAAAATTCTGATTGCGCTATTCACTGCTTGCGCGATTTATCTTGACGACACGTCGAGTCGAGACATAGGATCGGTCTACCTCTTCAACCAGAGGTTCTTGCGAGGAAGAAAACAGGGAGACAAAGTATTGGATGCATTTGCGGAGCTGTTGCTGGACCTCGCCAGTGGATATAATCAAGTTGCTTCAAATATCATCATCACGTCACTCTGAACGGCGTCACCGCACTCTTGCTTGAACATGAAACCAAAGGAATGGCGGCAAGTACCAGTAACACAAGATATACCTCGTCCCTGACTATTCCTGCTCCTTTAGTTGTCGAACCACGCTCACAATTATCCCACCTTCTGCAGAGTGATGTCGGGCGCGTCGGAAGCTTATGGCCTCCTGGCGTTTCCTCCGGACGTCCCGATGGATAACTACATCCAGGCTCTGCCAGACTTGGCGACGTTTATCGATAACACCAAGTGAGTAGCCCATATCGCATCGAGTTTGGGTTTCTGACTGAATTTCTCCAAGCGATGTCCTCTCCTTCTACAAGGAGGAGCTAGACGGCGAGTCCGTCAACCGCATTTCCTTGCTAGCCGCTTGTCGCCCATGTCCAAAGCATGAAGTCCTTCTTCAGTTGGCCGACTTGGCTGTCGAAGCCCACGACAACGTCCTCCACATACTCAAGCCCAATGATAGGGCATACGAGGTGTACACACAATTCAGTCGTGGTTTTGTCGCTTTTCATACGGCATTTAATAGGTACAAACTGGACGATCTAAATCTACAACAGAAGTCTATGCTGTAGCTTAGAGCGTTTGTCACCTGCATGATAATATATGTATATTTAAAGCCCACAATCGTGGGGAGGCCTCGATGAACGAAGAGACTGAAGAGGTGATATCGAAGGCTCACGGTGAACGCGTTCGTTGGCACTATGGTCCGATCTGTCACCGAACGACACAGCAACCTACTTCTCGAGCGTTCTAGCCATCAATTCCGTGTGTCCTGGACGAAGACCAAGCGCATCGCTTCGTCAGAAAGGTGTCCGCGTGCTTCATCGCCCGGTTTACAAGTTCCGACAACGCTGTGACACAGCGTGCAACATCAGCTCTATCAAGGTTACGGAACACGAAGAAGAATCGTGACACCCTTGCACGGGATGGTGTGTACCACGTACGTATCCCTCAAATCTTATGCAAAGGTGTCGCCTTCATTACAAACCTCATCGCCCTGTTCATCTCCTCTCTAGGATGAGATTCCCAGCTCGCAGACGTGCAGGGTACCGAAGACGACACTTAGGTTACAGCAGACCCCCAACGGCAGACCACATCGGAAGCCCCATAGGGAAACTCCCACAGACAGGTGAGAACGCGTTGACAGACTCGTCATCAGCGAGTCATCTCCTTCGGAGTCACTATGTGCACCAGCCCCATGGATTTCAGAACGGTGAGTGGAGAGTGAAGAATACCTGACGAGCTGACAGCGACAGTTCTGACCACACGGCGTTTAATGTTTCTCCTCCCGTTCTTCATCATTCGGCGCTTTACTCCTTGGTAACCGTCCCTAGGTAGTAGATGGAGAAAAGGCTCGAGGTTGAGCCACACACCTGCCAGCATGCCCGAAACTACTTATATGTATAGCAAGGAAAGACCTGAGGTGCGGCAGTAGGATAAGAGGAACAATTCGATGACGACGATCGATCGACCGTGTGGGTCAGGCCACCGAGGTAAGTTCCAAGGTCCTGGATAGCCATGAGGCTAAATCAGAATTGGGGTCCCTTGTTTACTGAGGAGTTGGAAGGGTTGGCTCGGCCAGGCCCGGAAGTTCACTTACTGCATCGTAACGTTGCATTGATCAACAGGGAACAGGTCATACCCCGCATTCGTATTACTGGGACGATCAGATACGGGGTAGATCGGCATCCTGATTGGGTCGCAGTCGTTCGGAGAAGCGGTTATATGGCAGCTAGATGACCCCCCAGTCTGCAACATAAGGTTGCCAGGAGTCAGCATCCCTACAGGGGGGCGCACCCAGGAGTAGAACTGATCCGTTCTTCCCCAGGTCCCGGACGAAATTTGTGTCCCGTTCTCAGCAACAGCTTTCTTCGTATACGACCTCTTCGAGACTTCGACCTAGACTACAGCAGACTAAGCTGTACTCCTCGACGTCATCGGCGATAGTCTCTGCAGCGCAGTGGTGCATGCTCGGCTGCCAAAGGACGTCCAGGAAGGTTGGCTGGATCGTGTCGCAGGGTCCAGGCGTGGGAACTCATGTTCACTACTAGTACTCCAGACTCTGACTAGTACTATTCTCGTTCATTCTTATCATCCACAATTTACCCTCCGGGAGCATCATACGTGCGACGCAACACGAAGATACACTGGCCACTCGGAAACCGACGGTATGTTCTCTGCTGGCACACGAGAGGACGTTGTCAACTGCTTGTTCTCTGCCGGGACGATTCAGGCTTCGCCCAAGCTCGTCTCCGATTCTTCAAAGGCTCGGCTAGACTTCCGACTCTATTGATAATGCACTCGCTGCCCTGTTCGGTGCTCCATTTTTCGACCATTTCCGATTAGAATCTGCTCACCCTTCCCGCCCTTGTACCTAAGTGAAGTTGATTGGCGATCGAGTCAGTAAGCGCCCTGCCAGTGGGCCCCACATAAACCAGAGCAGTACTGCGCACGCGAACCAACTCGGCGAATCATTGATCAACATATAGCTTCTATTATGATCCAACAATATTGTATCACCATCAAACACGTCCGTAGCCGCCAGAACACCGTTGTTCCAGGATGTGAAACGCACAAGATGGTACTAGACTATTACTAGCATCGATCATCATCCCAGAATTTATGCAACTGCGACAAACAGAGTCAGGGTCTCTTCGATAAGCATATCTACACCCAGAAGCAGGGTCCCCACGTCGACAATGTCGAGCTCGCTTCCAGTGCTTATTAGTCGTGAGTTGAAATCCAGCGCTGAATGACAACCAGTACCAACGTCTTCCGCTCTCTCCCGACAGGTTGGTGCAGGACCTGCAGGTCTGGTATGTGCGTTGACCGAAAGCCCGGTGTCATGTTGGTACGCGGGGTGTAGGAGTCATGGTAAGTATCAGACCCTTGTATTATAACAGCGGCCAAATTCCTAGAATCACACGTTAGTGCCCGTAGCCACCAAAGGAAGTTGCAAGAATACATCAGGATTTCCTCGCGGTCGAGACCTAAACTGTGTGCATTTATAATCATATCCTCCATGAACGATCCATTGCCTGCTCCTTTCTCTAGACGTGACTGGACAGCAGAGAGGAGCCGACCATATAGTTTTTCGTGGAGCGTACGAATTTCTTTAACGATGCGTTTCCATGTCGCCCATCTTTCGGGTACATACTTCAATGGTGGAAATATGTCGACTGGAGGAAATGAGCCGATATCGAGGGCATTGAGAAACTTCGGTTGGACATGCAGAAATTCATTGACATCTGGCGAAGTAATACGTGGACTTCGTTTGCCATATACGATGGTAGTTGCGAAGGACG
>KN819364.1:176744-200392 GCA_000827475.1 Paxillus involutus ATCC 200175
CCCATATATCTTCACTCCCATTTCTTGGCCAGCCCATTACCCATGTACCCTCTTCCATGGGCCACCCCATTGTCTACGAGACCTCCTTCACCGGCCTGCCCCATATTCCTCCACTCCCATTATTCGGCCAGCCCATCACCCATTGCCCACCTTCCATTGGCCACCCGTCGCTTAGGAGCCCTCTTTCACTTGACTACCTCATCTGCCTTGGCTTCCATTCCTCAGCCAGCCCATCATATCCCTCGGCTGCGCCATGACCCGCGGGCCTCCGTTCCTCAGCCAACTCCTATGGCCCTGACCTCATTACCCAGCCCATCCATCACCTCCTGTATAACTGCACTTTTGTTCCTTGGCCCCCCGTGGCCATTTAGTTGGCCTTCCTTGGCCCACCTGTCTCATACGCATTTCCTTCTGTCAGCCCATCCATGCCATGCCGGTGCCGCTCCTTTGGCCCACTCAACACGCATAGGTTCCAATCCCTTGGCCGGCCCATAACATACAATTGCATTTCAGTGTTCCATATTCTATATTGTTACATCCTCAGTTACTTGACACTTGGCCGCCCCATACACTACGGCCAACTCCATCCCTGGGCTCACCCATAGGCCACGGGTAACACAGTCCCTCGGCCCACCCAATACCTATGGCGCCTCCACCTCCTCAGCCCACAGTTAGGCGGCCCGTGACCTATGGCCGATTGTCACCGTGGGCTCCCCGTGTACTACGGCCTAGGTGACTGAATGGGCTCATACTCTGGTGATGTTGCCAAGAAAAAGGAGGTCAGCATCATAGAATTTCTCATACACACGTCTGTCCTAGTCCAATAAGCTGTGCAGAGACTCCGTCGGGAGCTCAAAACGTGGCTAAACCTCGATCACATCAACGTCTTACTGTTCTTCGGGACCACCAAGGACTTTGGGCAGTTTCCCGCGATGGTTTTGTCCGTGGCTCGACACCGGCTCATTGACATCTTATTGGCAACACCAAGATGATAACACAACGATGGTGGAAAGGCTTACTCTGGTAGACATTCGTTGCAAGCACCCATATTGTGACGAAGTCACAACGGGTTACGGCTACACACCCAAACTAGGTTCACGGGAACCTAACATTTGACGGAAAACATAAATTGTACACAAATAGTCTACTTACCAAACATATCTTTGATAAATCACGAACAATTAGTAAAATGTCTGTTGGAGATCACATTGTGAGTGTGCCTGTGATCCAACATCCCGGACGTCCACTGGATGTCTGAGAGAGCTTGAGGCAGTGTCTCTGAGATAGATGAGTGACCCCCAGACTCAGGCCGAGGTAAGTTGGTTCAGGCGAGACATGGTGTTGGTATCAGTGATAATGATTGATGGGCATCACTTGGATATCTCCACAGCGTTGGTGGAGCATTTTCCAAACATGGAATGCGTTAGACATGAGTTAATAGCATGGTGATCCATCATGGATGTCGACTTAGATCCATAAAACACAGAAAGGACGAGGGAAACAATGTCATTGTGTATTAAACATGGTCATGAGGCTAACACAGGCATGGTTACTAGCATACTACAATCAGAGATATGTACATGACAGGGTAATGTAACACTTCTTGAACAAGTGCCTTGAATTTTGCCCAAACGTGTCTCCAGGCAATAAGAGGGGGGGTGATCGAATCCTCATCAATTTTTGTCACCCATTGAGAAATGAAAGACCATTGCATTGGAATCCATGCATCCCACACTGGCCACTTGCTGAAGGGAAATGTAGGGAACACAGCTACGAACGCCATCCAGAACAACTCCTGCATGAGACTGTAAGAATGGGGGTCTGTGGTGCTGAAGTTGGGGTCATAAAGCAGCCAATGTTGAATATCTTGTGCCGGTGAGGACCATTCACGTTGGCTCTGATTGTCAAATTGCGGTGGGAGCAGAAGGAAAGGGAACAAATCCTGTTCAAACCTATCAGTTAGGACATTTTCCGTGGATAGGGGGAAAGCTCACTGGACTTAACTCCTCATTGGGCGTGATGTGGTAGTCGGTAATTTCTATGACTGGGAAAATATGGCCGGCCCACTTGTCCACAACCCAAACAGATAATTCTACAGGCTGGGAGAACTGTCAGCCAACAAACAAGATGCAAGAAGCAACACTGACTTACAATGTTGTTGGGAATGTCATCAACATTGACAGTGCAAAGAAAGCAAACAGTGAGATTGAGTTCTTTGAGAGAGAAACTGTGTGTCCGAACTGAAGTCTGAACATTGATGGCTTTCAGCATTGTTTGAAGCAACCAAATGTCCTGCAATGGTGGTGGTGGTTTGTGTGAAGAAAGTTCGGTGTGCATCTCAATTCAGTCACGTGATGTTGCAAATTCACCAAGAAGATCAACACATGGCAGCCTCGAGCAACAGATCAGGTCACATGTATTGCTCGCCCCTCAGAGTATCCCCTTGACTGCTCAAGGTGCCTAGAACATCCAAAGTGTCCCCTTGGATCCAGACGGTATTTGTGTTCAAAGCTTTCTCACTTTGTCAATGAGTTCTAACCAGTGATACAGTGTTTATCGAAGCTGACAATGGAACAGGTGATGTTCTATGCAAAGTATGCATCCACTCCCCCAGAAAAAGGAAATCAATGTGACACTGCCATGTTCCATATCATGAAGCCTCCAAAAAACACCAGCGCAACCTGTCTCGGGCAACTTGAGACAAGAATCCTGTCCAGCCTGCTCTTTTGCCAGCACCAAGCAGCTCCGGTGCCATTGGCACCTCTTCCCCACTCATCGAGTGTGAGCCAGAAGCACTCCCTGCAAGTGGTGCTCATCAACAGTTGCCCTTGCCAATTGCTATTGATGGCGAGTGGGGTCCTTCGGGACCTGAGCTGCCGCTCAGTGACCTGTGGAACGAGTTTCAGATGGAACATACTGTCCAGTTCGAAGATTACTTGCAAGAAATGCAGAGTAGGTTGGAAAGGGGAGAACACCTCTTTACAAGTGTTTTACGACCTCATGAAGAAGAGCTGGGAATTGAAACCGATGAGGGGCTTGACCCCAATGAGAAGACAAGTATATTTCCTCCAGATTTTGGCATCGACATTCGAGGGATGTACTTCATTTATGTTTGCTTTCTATTAACCTCAATGTCCTTGTAGATCCTGGAACCAGGACCACTCACAACATGTCCACTGGGGTCAACGTTCCACCTAATGCACTGCTATATCCCTGGAAATCGATGGCGGTAAGTGTCTGTTTACTTTTTATTAGCTGTTCTCAACGGAAATTCACAGGAGTTTGTAACCCACCTTCTATTCAGCTCACCTCGCCTCCGTTTCTCCCAGGCACAAAAGAATGCGGTCCTGGCATGGGCAAGGGAACTCGGGGCGCCTGAAGTCCCATCGCTATATGCTGTGAAGAAAACGCAAGAATGAATCCAGAAACTTCTTGGGGATCCAATGGAGCAAGTCAAGATGGTATCAGGGAACACATTTTATCTTAACACTATCAGCAAAGCGGTTGCCTTGGTCAGTCAATGAATTATTTCTTTGAATGTTGCACTCATGAACCTGATTATTAGGATTTTTCTAATCCTCTGACACGCTTTGCGATGCAAGACTATCCAGAAGATGGTCAAGGTCGAATGTCACAAGTCCACCACGGAAACAAGATGCTTGAGGGGCTTCCGGATGACCTCGCACCCCCATGTGTTCGCGTTGACGGCAGTATCTATTTTGTCAATGAACTTGTCCAGCAACAAGGGAATCAGTACTTCATTCCCAAAAAGTTCTTCCAGGCGAGATTGTCCTCGCCGTCTGCAGAGGCTACAGTCCTATCACTGGGACACAAAGTTCAACAAATGGGGGTAAGTATTGTGTTCTAACTGCAGATGTCTTTCTTATCTGTTCTTCAGGAGGGCTTCTCTGTTGACCCCGAGATGGAGATTGTTCCAGTTCCCACATTCCGACTCACATTTGACAAGCTCAGGTGTCAGCTGAATGGATCTGATATCTCATTTACATGTAAGTCGCATCCTGCTCTCATCACATACACTGTTGACTCCCTGTCAGCTTCCTCGGCTGCTCACGCAAGCCTAATGCCTAACCCGTGGCGGGAGAAATCTGGAGGGCGGATGGTTATGACCGTTCCCCTCATTGTTTTTATGGATGACGTCTTGGGCAACATCTCAAAGCAGTGGAACAAACACCACGTTGTTTACATGTCAAACGCCTTACTACCGCGAGAAATGCTGGAGAAAGAGTTCTGCACTCGGTTTGTTTCGTCGTCACCCCATGCAAAGCCATTGGAACTTATGCAAGGTGTCAAGGACTCTCTCAAGTATGTGTTTCGTTTGCAGCTTGAATTTTATTTACTGATTTCCTTCATTTATTAGAAAAGCAGCCAGTGACCCGATTATAGCTTACAATGTGAAGCATCAAGATGAAGTCATGTTAATTCCCTATGACCTGTTTGTTGCTGGCAATAATCCAATGCAAGCCAAGGAATGCAGCCACGGTGGACTCAAATGTAATTATCTCTGCTGTACATGCAAAGTGGGTGGAACAAATGCAAAAAAAAAGACAGACGAGGGGTACACGTCTCTATTTGAGGTGCTCCAATGCTCTTGTCTTCGACCATGACTGACTTTTTCTCCTCACATCAGTAAAACAGTTCCGGGCGTGACAGTACTGGACAGCTCAGTACAGAGCTGCACAGAGCTCACAGAGGCTCACAGAGCCACAGCCAGGTCCCCCCCTGGACAGTACCTCACAGAGCCCCCACAGAGCCCCACAGTTACCTCACAGCTGCTTACAGGTCCCGACAGTTGCTGCCAAGCTGCACAGCCTTTCCTTTTCTGTCCAGCACTGTGACAAAATGGTGAGGCTGTCAGGCTCTGTACAGGACCCTGTGCTCTGTGGAGCTCTGTGGAGCTCTGTGCAAAGGCGGTAAAGCTGTGGAGCTCTGTAGGGAGGTGGTAACGCTGTCAGGCTCTGTGCAGGACCCTTCATTCTGTCGAGGTCTCTGCAGTGCTGCCAACACTGTCCGAACTGTTTGAGCTGTCTGACACTGTGGAGACACTCAATTTGTTCTGTAAACCCAGTATATTCGCCTAAACTACTCATGAACAGTCATAACACTACGGTAGATTGTAATAAACGCAGGGCCGGGACCACACCAAAGCGTGAGGGAATCCACAAGTAAATGACGTGACCGAAGTGGAAAAACATAGCAAGAGGTGGAAAGGGAGGCGATGTGTGAAAGCGCCGTAGAAGAATATAGACACGTCAGAACAGGCGAGGATTGTGAGGGGGGGACGCAGAACATGGCTGATCGTGAAGAGACGGGACAGATCGCTTTGCTTGGTTAGTTGAGGACAATCTTGCATTCTTCGTCTTCACCGGCACCCTCGTCGAGTTTGAAGCCAGTCCTGCGGATGTCTATTCAATTGTCACATAACGAGATGAATCACTTACATTCCATCCTCAGCCCACCGCTCGAGCATGTCATCCAGCTTTGGTCCGTGGTATGGGTGGTCAAGGACACGCTGCAGCTCCATTTTCATGATTAAATAATCTTTCTTATTTTTGATCAAAGGGACCTGGGAATGTTCAGGAACATAACCATGTTCACGGTATATATCCAGGTATCCTTTCACCTACATGAGATCTCGTTTGTTAGCTGTCAACGAAGGAATTTATTTTACCGCTCACCAAACTCGCGACAAGCAACATTGCCGAGTACAGTAGAGCAGCTTTGAATTCGGGGTGGTTACGGAATGATTTTGAGCCGCTATGATAGAAAGCCGCGATACAGATTGCCCGAAGTCCTGGATGGGCGAAATTTGACGTCTTCCCCTATCAATCACATCAGTAGGGGCCAGTAGGCAAACAAGACCACGTACATTGCTGTCATTCTCTCCTTGCAAGAAGAGGAATCCTTTCACGAGTTTCTCTGCCTTGTCTTTGACTGCCTTGATCCGTTCACCTTTCGTTTTTGCAGAAGACGGGGCGTGAAGGTCGTATTCGCTTGCTAAGTGGCCCTGGGCAACTGCGCACAGTTCACTACGGAACATGTTTAAATCATTCCAGAGCTGACCACATTTTTTCAGTGATGTGGCGGAGAGGAGAGTGCTAGTTAGTTTATTTACCACTTGGGCCATGCCATCCTTATACTTCGGCCAGTAACCTATACATATATATCATGTTGAGACATCATCTGCGTATGTTTAGCTAGCTGACGTACCATCTTTCAGTTCAGTGTCATGAACGTTGTCAGTGCCTCAGCTACCATCTCGTCACAGGTCGTTGACAAAGCTTCAAGCCTCGCGGGAAATGGATCCACTAACACGACATGTTGCCGGAAATAACCCTTTGCCATTTCGAGCATTGCAGTGCACAGTGTGGGGTAATAACCAATAAGGCTAGGGTTATCGTGATTCTCCTTGAGGACTCGTGCTTTCCTCTTGTTTTTGGACTTCCTCGAGGCTTTGTTGCCCGCTTGTTCGTCAGCCTCCTCATTGTGGTCGACCGGACCATTGTGTATGACACCACGGTCTTCATCATATCCAGCAGTGTTGCCTTGATCATCGTGGGGTGGTTCTTTGGTCGGCCCTGCCTTCTGCTGGCGACGGACATCGTCGAGGTACTCTTCTGAGGGTAAACAGGGGGCATGGTTCTTCACATGGTGTCATTTCAGGATGTCGTAATTTACATGTACCTAGAAAGGATGATGAGATCGATTAATCCAAATCAGAGCGAGTTACCTGCTCAGTGGGAGCACCTTGTTGACGTGATTGCGTAGGACGTGGATGGGGGCGCTGCACAGCAGGCTGGTTAACAGGCTGGTGAGCATGTCGGCCATACTGTTTCTGCACACGGGGTTGAACACTTGAAGAACAAGAAGCAAATGCTTCAAAGTCAACTTCGTTGTCCTCCGGAGGACCAAAATCGAGGTCAATATCAAAAGCCTCGTTGATGCTCATGTTTATGTCCGCCTCTGTATGCTGACTGCCACCAAAAGCCTCCCGAAGACGTGTCAAATTAGAGTTGGGGGATGTTGTTCCCCGTAAACACTCGTGTTCACGTTGCAGTTCTTCATCCCCAAACCCGGCCTCATCTTCAGAATCAAGTGGCGGGGCTCCAAGGCTTATCGTGGTGGTCTACGCCAGTGTCATTGACCTCTATCTGATCTTCTGGCCAACCAAGAGCAAACTCGTCTTCCTCGTTTCCACCAAAATACCTGCTGTTGGCTTCTGAACCTGGATATGATCACTCATATTCCAAGTCCTCCAGCTCGGCGAGAAATTCAGACAGCCCATCGAAGTCTAGAACAAATTAATAATGAAGCGCGTCATAAGAGAAAACATACCACTAAGCTGTTCAACGACCAACTGTGAACTGTCGGCCAATTGACTTCTGTGATCCTCTTCCATCAAAATAGACATTTCGTCTCCATGTAGCTCAGGTGAGCGTATGCTGAAAGACGGGACATGCTGACATCTGTTGCTCTGGCCATCTACTCTGTCTAGAATTGCTGGAGATTTCGTTTGCCTTCCCAAAACCCAAGGAATAGGATTAGTTGGAGCAATACTCGGGGCTCGAGAGCTAGGGATGATCAGATGAGAAGGGAGGGCTGGCCAGATGATGCTGGGAGTGCGGGAGGTCAAATGGGAAGGGCCCGGGGTCCACGAACGAGACTGGCAACCAGCCAGCTGATTGTTCTGATGAAGCTGCTGATATGGTGCTGGCAACTATGAGCCTCAGCTGCTAGCCTGTCCGGTCCAGCAACAGATTGAGAGTGCTCATGTTGATGCTGTGTGCCTGGCACTTCTAGTAAAGTATGACTCACACCGGGGGTGACTCCTGGAATGGCAGATCTGCGTGCCATCAATGTCTGGCGCAGTGCTGCGCAAGCACCAGGAATCTGGACAATGGTTGTCTTGTTCGTCTCCTCATAGTCCTGGAGTGACTGCGTTCTGACGAAAGATGGGCGGGTTATGTTACCCAGTTGCAGACCAAACCTGCCCGGTTGCAGTACGGGCATTGGGATAGGATGGATATAGACCTGTTCATTGCGAATAGGAGTCGGGGAACTGGGGGAGAGATCTTGCTTTTCCTAAGAACATTCCAACTTCAGAACATAGTACAAGCAGCGCTTTGGTATACTGACCTTCCCTTTTTTCTTCTTCATGGGAGACTTCATTCGTGCCTTCGGAGCAGGAGCAAGAGCATTGACAGGTTCAGAGGTCAGGATGGTCGATCCCTTCTTCATCACTTTTGTTGGACTCTCCAGAATGGCACCCAGTTTAGCCAACTGTTCGACTGCGCCATTTTTACCTGCACGATTGTGAGTGGAACGGCGGGGCAGAGGTCTTTCTTCGCTGGCATCTTCCACTTTGTGCCTGCCCATTGGTAAAGAGAAGCGAAGTCACGGAAACATCCAAGTCAAATGTAAACATCGCTTATTGAGCGGTGGCAATAGCTTGCTGCCGCCCCTTTGCGGAAGCTGGTGCTCAGAAATTAGCTGATATCACACATAGATGTGATGGGGATGGGGACAGAGACAGAGAGAAGGTGAAAGCAGACGCGGGGCGATGGATCCACTTACCGACCTATGTACGTCTACACATGTCAGAAGGATAACTTCATGGAAACAACTACTATGTTGGCGGTAGTTTGAAAGAATGCTTAGCCTGTATTTGCAGTCCTCAGTGGGGACATGGATCATTAGGAATAAAAAAATTACCAAAGAAAACAGAGTACCATGTTGTCGCACGTTGTCCTCAGAGCTTACTGCCGACTCTTCATGCTGGTGGCCTCGTTTTCTGCGCTTTGACGGTTGAAAAAAAGGTAGAGTCTAATGAGAACTTAGAAATGAAAGAATGCCATTGACTGGTCAGTTGTCGTGTCGTCGTGTCGTCATGGTTGATGAGGCTGAGAGTGCGGCTGTATGATGGTGATTGATAAGCTTTGGCGTATGGCTACATACTGAGATTGATGCTGACATAAGTAGCCATTCCTTATTTGCACCTCAGCCACTACCATCCTTATTTGTACCTTATTCGTTGATCATATATGTTGCCCGATCACCTTATCTTGCCCACCCAAGGCCGACCGACGATGCTCGGGCATGAGTTGATGGTAAGTGATCGAGATGGATAAGGTTATTTTCTACTGATTTTTCCGCCTTTTTTTTGAAGACTCAAATAGACTTCTTTTTGGGGACCCCTGAACCCCCGAGTTTCAGGCAGCGGATGAAGTCCACCTGCAGGGATTTTTTGCGCTGGGCTGGGGAGTGGGCCAGAACAGCCGCAAGACGCGTCTGTGATCTTCGTCAGGTAGGTTTGTCGCTCCTCGCTCAACGTTATTGTTATATATTCATATCATCAACTCAGCACTGTTAATCATTGTCATCGTGTATATACCATGCGTTACAATGCAGAAAGTCACTACTGTACATCATCATGCTCGTAGACACACACTTTGTAAAAACTTCACAACACTCACACTAATGATCGGGATACCAACAGAATATATATTCATGTCCTTCGAGGTAGAATATGCATGAAAGCGGGCTCCAAATACCAGATTACACAGCTCCAAATGAATTCCGATGAGGAGATTCAGCAAGTCGTCCAGAGTATATCATGAGCAGTACCGCGATTTCCAGAACCGATAACACAGCTATTGAGCTGCATATGATTAAGGATGCCCAAGGGCTAGTCAGTGGATCTCCACCGCTGAGGAAGAATGCTATGAGTGAGAGACCAAGACTAGAGGTAGACGTTAGCACGACGTGACGTCTGGCTTGTGAATACTGACCCCATGATGCAAAGTGACGTAGGCATGGAAAAGGCTGCAGTGTATAGGCAAATGTGATTGTTGAGAGTACCAGCCTGTCGGGTAAGGTTAGTAATCTAACCTTGGCACTGAATAGGGACACGGACGGTAAACATCAAAGGCGACTTGAGTCGCTCTCCGAGATGGCCAGTAATGAGTCCTGCAATGATACATGTGATGCAGGCAATGAATGACCCGTGACACATTGTGAGCGGGATGCTTTGAAAGTTGGTTGCTACAATGCCCAGGATGCCACTATCTACAGCAAGAACGACAGTAGCCTATGTGCAAATGTTCATTGTCCAGTGAAACCCACAACTTAAAGCACTCACCAGTCCCATTTGAAATTTGACATTGGAATTAGTCTTGTCGATATACGCTGCAATGTCGATGGGGCTCACAATCCCATCAACACAAACACAATTTAAGTGACCGAATTCAAAGATCGGGAAGCCCAACAAAGCAGCCACAGAAATGAGCCAGAAAATACCATATGGCTTTGGATACTGATGCGGCAATACAGAATAGGAACGAACGAGGCATGCTTCTGGCTGGCCATAATAGTGGAGAAACTGGTTATGATCTGCAGAAATTAGCACAATACATTTGATGCCTGTGATATACAGCATACTGTTGAACTTGCACTTATAGCAGCATGTACAGCATTCATTACAGTGTGTTACTATCTTAGATAAGTAGTTAGATAAGGACTCTTAGTCACATCAACAGTCACATCAGTGACTTGTCACGCTTGTATCCAGTATATAAACCCAGCGCTGTAATAGCGCTCAATAGATCATTTCTTTTACTCCAACCACTACCTGCTTACCAGCAAGTAATCCCCTCAGCACAGGTGAGTAGAGAGTTCCTCTTGCTATGCCCCTGCATGCTTCAACACATACTCAGTATGAAGAGAATCCTTGCTGACATGGAGAAAGTTAATTATGTTGAGGAAGGTAGGTCCTTCATGTACCATAAGAGAAGACAGCAGGTTCCATCAGGAAGCGAGATTGCGAGTCTGTGACAAAACACTCTGGAATTCTGATCAACTACACGTCCAGTATTGGAAGCTGGGACACTCACCTACATCCTTCAAGATGTTTGTCATCTCTACCAAACTTTCTCGAGATCCAAAAATGAATGATGCTGTAGATTCCATCACGAACGACGATTCTGTTGGCAGTCAGATACATCTGTTGCTTTTTGTTTCTCTACTCACCGACGCATAAGGAAGTAAGTAGACACTGCAAGTGCTGAACCTCTCCTGCAGGGATGCAGATGTGGTGGGGGAAAGTCTCGACGTGTCTCCTGGTGTGATAGATAAGTACAGTTGAACACCTCATTGTGTATACAGTTGGGAGCCGAAAGCCCGTGGATTGTGAGAAATATACGTCGTCAGCAAGTATTTGGCCGGCAGGGAACCAAGTCTTGCCCGATTCTATCCTCCATAGCTATGCATTATGCACAAGCAGCTTGCGTATTACAAGGTATTCAGACGTAGTGATCAATAAACTCACCAAAATTGCGCTGTGAGGGTGTGTCCTAGAAGACTGTGAGAGAGGGAGTAATCAAGCCATGACAGGGAGATTTACGTTTATGATTCCAGCCGGCGATCATGCCACACTCTGCTAGGAGGAAGGTGGCATCTACTTTCTGGAGCCACATGATCATGCAGGATTCCAGGTCGCATACATAATACTGATATCGCTCCGAACCTGCACGTGTGAAAGGCTCGGCCACCAGGATCAATTCAGCTCCATTCACGGGGAGCAAGGACCGCAAACCCTGCAGCCACATCTCAAATTTCTGAAGCCGTTTGTGCGACAATTGTACCACATTGAAGCGTGTGTACGCATTCTGAGGTCGATATGTTAGGTGAATCTGTTATTGACTGGTAAGACTTACCAACTTTGCATTGAAGTAGTACATGGGGCCCAAGGGATGGATGATCCCTTGCCAGTTGTTGTGAATCACTTCTCTAAATGCGCCGAGAGTTATTCATTGGGTATTGTTAAACTACTTCCACTCACACGAATTTGTCAAAATTCAGCTCATCAAATATGGGGCTGCATCTGGTGTCACTGCCAAACATTTGAGTACTGGGAATGAATAATAGTCAATGTGCTTACATCATTGACTTGTTAATGTCCTTGCACAGCTGAGATGGCCAACTGGGTATGGCTTGAGCAATGTTTTCTGACATCTTGCACCAACAAGAAGTGGTGGAGGCAAGTCATCAACCTCAGAAATAATTGACAAGCAGTTGCAAACAGATGACACATCACATCTTCCTGATAATTGCATCACATTTTTCAAGCATACTGCAATCATGATGCATGGCAAACTTGAAGTACGAGTACAAGATGTCATACTAGAGATACGGCACAATAGAAATCTTTGTCGAAATACTTGTTGAGGAAGAAAGTGTCATGAAATTCACTAACAGAACTATTGAACGACGTGAGGCGAGAGTTAGCCACAGCACCAAATCTTGGAATGATGTGTGTGTAGGAACGAATTTGATCTAAAGGCAAAATATCACCCATTGCAACACCTGAGGAACGCGCCGCTGGCTGAAGGATATGCATCCCAGTGACAGGATTGGTTTGGGCACCGCCAGACTGTCCTTGTATATCAAACCGTTGCATGTAGGCCAAATACTGACTCAACCAGGAAGGGCATGTCCCTCTGTCACGAGGGCGAGGCCGCATGATCAATCTAACCTGCACAACCATGTGCCCTGCAGAACCTTAAGAACTGGGAAACTATATTTGAAACCTCACACACCTTTGAGGCCACTTCTTGGCCAATTTTGATGATTGTCAACAGTAAATATTGCAGTATCGTAGCATCCCCATTTCCATCGACCGGCGGGAGGACTGGTGTTGATTGTGAAGGTTCGACGTACAATAGATGGGTCATGGAACGACTTCTGTTGTACTCATACTTTGTGCCAAACCTCCACATCGTCGAAGCATAAAGGCGCATCCCGTGCAGCTCTCCTTGGATGACCGAAGGTATGTAAATCATGGAAACTTGGACCATCGCGGTGATAGTAGTCTGCAAATGCGGCCCATAGATCAGGGAGGGAGAAGGCATTTGCTACATTATCAATGGAAATCCGGGGGATTGAGGGGCGGGCATTAAGGTGCACTGCCATGGAGCCGGCGAGGAAAGTGCGTGGTGGCCATATGTCAGGTCCATTTCGTCCATTGCTAACAAGCCAGAAGAAGTTTGTCGGTTGACGGTTGGAACCCCAAAGCTTGTCGAACACAGCAGCAGGATTAGTATTGTCTTCGTTGAGATCTTCATCATCTTCCTGCTCTTCCTCATCATCCTCGACATCTTCATTCTTGTGCATGGCCTCATTGACAGTCGAAAGTCGGGTCACATGGTCAAAAAGACGACACTTCTCCTGCCTGTCCAAAAATCAGCATATGTATTTGTGGATTGTACTCATGATTGTTGGTCGCTTCTGCAGGATCTTTGATAACAACTATGTGGGCGTGTTCTGTCGTATCTGCAGACTACTGCAAGAGCGATCCAACTGCTGCGATACTCGGCACTACGCTTTGCATGAGCTCAAGCTTGGGAATGTGCCAATGCTTGAGAGGACGGTTCTTCTCACCATGGCGAGCACCCAGATTGATGATGGTTTTCTTGTGGTCATGAAACTCTTGGAGCGCATTCTTGATCTTCTCTTGTGTGGCCTCGCTGATGATTGGAGACTGAGAAAGGTAACAGAAATCGCTAAGTGCATGGATGGCAATGACGAATGATGGTGTGGCTGCCCCAGCAATGACTCCTACGATATAACATTGCAGGTCATGTTGAGCCCGCCCGGTAACTTGCTTCAGCTTTGATACACTGCTTTTGAAGTGACAAAGCCCAACAACTGGTTGCAACATAGAATACTGGAAGTCCAGCTCCTTCTTGCCCACGATAGCAAGACACCACTTCAAATCGTGGTCGTAGAATTGTCAATGCCAATGATGGAGCACGTTGGGAGTAAGGAAAACAGATGGCTCAGCCAATGGCCAATTGCGCCAGAATGGTTTGGACACACTGCTCAAGCGATTGTCCTTGCAGGCTGCAAAATAATGCTCTAGATCATCAGGATCAATGGCAATGGAGTCTAGTTGCACAAGGGTGGTAGCACCTCGACGAGCAGGGTGTTGGAAAGGATTGCCAAAGTTTTTGAACATGGCCAAAGTGAGATGGGACGTCAGCCCTCGAACACATGCTAGCATCAAAGCCTCTGGAGTATCGACAGTATATGCCATGATTGGCGTGTAGCAAAGGCGAAGGTTGCTGACGGGATCCGACATCATGCAACCAAGTCGCACAGTCTGCTTCAAGGGCTCCAGTACAATGTCAAGACACTCGTGGATTAGGCGATCATTGAGGATCGTCTGCATTCTCTTGGTGGGATGGATGAACTCAACCACTGGAAGGAGCGCTGCAAGTAGGAACCCGTGGTTAGAGGCTTTGTTATGATGTTCCATCTTGATATTCGCAAGACTGAGGAGAAGGGGATGAGCAACTTGGCCACCCGTCATGTTCGTGATATTGGTTTTGTCCAAGGAGAGAATGACCCCGAGGAGCGTTGCACCAGCGGGTAGATGTGACTAATATCCAAAGATATGAGCTGGAGGCTCAGAAGAGGAAAAAGGAATCACAAACCTGCATCTCCCATCATCCACTTGCTATACATGCAAACAAGGTGTTCGGTGGTCTCGTAAACGCGCTGAGGAGTAAGATCAAGCTTGTTTGTGAAGAACGGGTGATTGAACAGCATTTCGATACAGTCCAGCATGTTGTGAAAATACAAATGGATGACTTGTGTGGTCTGCCAGGGTGTGGTCGTTAAAATGCGATACTGCCATCGTGAACCGGAAGGGAGAATCCCTGCAGATCTTTCGCTGTGCGGAAAGATAGATGGAGATATTTGATCTACGTGTAGAATGTCATCATCACCGAAGAGAAACATTTCTGATAACACACCAAATCTAACTTAAGGAACTCGTCAATCTTTGCCATGCTCAGCGAAGAGCATAGAAGATATTTTGCCATATCCCACTCAACCCTAGAAGCGAAGGGATAGTATATGTTGTTCCTGCGCTGAGGGGCGCAGGCGTCCAAATTGAAGCGATCAAGAAATGTTTCACCAGCCTGGTAGACTTTAGCGGCGCTGTTGAACGTGATGATGTTTGATTGTGCTGGTGTGATCCCTCTGCCATTTTCCATCTCCACATCAGCGTCCCAGTCAAATGCTGCCTCGTTCCACCGTGCGGGATCGTCGAAAGATTCATCAGAAGAGCAGGAGAGGTCTTCCATCAAAACCAAAATCGGTGAGTCTGGCTGCATTTCAGGTGGCTTGTGACGATTGAGGAGCTCAGCAACGGAGATGAGGTCGTCTTGCCAGCAATGACAGGCGGTGCGAGGTTGGCTAAGATGCCATGTAACACTGCTGGTGTCCTTGAACTGCCTGAGGCAATTGGGGCATTCTGCTGGCATTGCAATGGAGCTTGTGAAGGAGAAAATGCAAGGATAATGGGGTTTTTAACAGATGAAAAACACGAGGATCAAAAACTAACTGCCAAATTTTACTCCAGTGCATTCCATGTGGTAGGCGTTCCGAGTCGCATTGAGAGGATGGCAGTGTAAATATTAAAGGACGCCACGGTGGTAGAGTGCGAGTAGTCCATAGGCACTTCTCTTCAAGGTTGTAGTGGACCGATGTGATCCAAATATGTGATCACAGCGACAGTGGACGAGTAGTGATCTGAGTATAGCGAAAATCTCCAAGTGCTGACAGCACGTGACTTGCTTGTACCAAATAGAATATTCTAAGTCAATGATTTCTTGTAATATACTCCTCAATGTCTTTACACTCCCAAGACAGCTACTTCGATCCAATTAGCGAGGCAAGGACACATATCGATTTCTGTCTAAGAACTAATCTCACTCATCCAACAGCTTATGAGCTCTGCCGTGACCGACGAAACAAAGATCGTTGGCGCTACACTTATCCTCGCGGCAGCACATGCCCAACGGAAGGTTCAACTCACAGAAAAACAGCTTTCTACTTGCCTGGCTGAGGAACATGTCGTGTTGACCCAGCTGCACATATTTCAAGCAAAGCAAGCAGATCGACGTCTGGACGAGATGGATATAACCATTGGGATGGTACAGAGTTCAATGCGAGAAAACAATATACCCTTCCCTCTCTCCGGGACTATAATACGCCACCGTCATACCGTGGGGCGAACATGTGAGTGCCTCAACGATCGATCAAAGATCTTTCTCATCTTTCTCAATAGTGGGATCGGCAACTCCGTCATCAGTCGTATAAACCATAGTTGAGCTCGCTTTGCCTGTTCTTTCTGCTCAATCGAAACTGTTGTCATTGTCACCATAATGTCTTTACTGTAATTATGATATTCATGCTTTGTGCCCACACTCGGATCCATGTGATGTGTGATGACATTGTTGAACCAGCCTCCTGGGGGGTATTCCCACTTAAGATGCTCAAGGTGTGCCAGAACAGCTGGGGCATGCTGTGGATCTCTGTGATTCTCTGTGAGCACTGTCGGATGCTGTATGGCTATTGTGACGGCACAGGATCCTGTGGGCTGGCTGTGATATGCTGTGATATGCTGTGATATGCTGTGATATGCTGTAAGCGCTGTCAAAATGTCGGAAACTGTGACGAAACGGCGGTTTTACTGATGAAAAGGTTCGCGCAATCAGTAAGTCAATTGCTCTGGATCCCAGAACCTCAGAAGAGGGTCTGACGACGACCTAGTTTTCAGCCATGGCCAAATCTCATGGATACAAAGGTGCTTTCATCATGGCCGGAAGCATGGTGAACCAAGATGGGGGGCTTGGCTTCGCCTTTACTACTCCTGAGGCCGAAAATGTAAGTCCCCCCTCCCATATTTTGATTAATATACTGATCATTCATTTGCTATAGTTCTTTGCTGAACGCTGTCGTGCTGACATCAATGAGATCATCGGTCACTTCAAGGCGCATATATAGTACTGTAAGTATAGCCTCATTATTCACACTTTTCATTGGGTCTGATGGTTCATCCAGCAACAAGTCATCTCTCGCAGCCGTCGCACAAGCATTTGACGGCGATGACGAGCGAAGCTCCCACAAGAGGGAAGTTGACGAGGACAATGAAGGCCCAGAGACCATCGACCCCGAAGAAAGGGAGGACCATGCTCGAGTGTGGAGTGAACTTGTGCAGGCACTTGGTTAGTACTAAGAGTCATTTATTATTGTGTATCTTTGACTTTGCTGATTGTCTGTTTCCATACATCAGTGAAAGTTGGCTGCAAGTGGGCTTCGGGAAAGCTGTTCCCATGGAAGTATCTCCCTGCAAAGCTTGCCAAAAGTGGTGTAAGAGGCATCAACTACCCGGCCGAAGTTTCATTTCCAGGTGAGGAGCGAAATCCACGTCCCAAGGGTGGCTCAAAAGGGATATCGGATCTCACTCTTGCTGAGTGTTCAATGCTTGTCGTGGCCCTTAGGGATACCTCCAAGGGTGGACTGCGCTTCAAGCTCATGGTGGATATGAAAGGTGTGTTTGCGATCTTTATCCAGAACTGTTTGTTGTGCTTACTGAACTGTGACTTGTAGCTGAGCTCATGGCATCCCAGGTTCCTGTCATCGAGGGTGCTGCTCCAGAACATGATTCTCCACATCCCTGTGTGAAGAGAATGTTTTGCAATCTCAAAACTGATCGCCAAGGGCTTCTCCGAAAATCCAACCCCACTGCCACCCACATCAAGAAGCGAACTGCGCGCACACTGTTGTGAAATGTCAAAACCATTTCTATTCCCAATTCAGACGACATTGTGGAAGTTGTCGAGACCAAGTCAAAGACTCATCGTGTTGCCCCTTCCGTTCACGAGTCCAATGGTATTGAAGAAGTTCCACGTCCCTCCAAAAGTGCATTTCCAAGAGGCCAGAGGTTGTTATCACCCACTCTGCAAAATTGCTGAAGAAGGTCACCACCACTTTTGCGGATGACGACCTCAGCTCCCTATCCGGCTCTGAGTATCAGCCTGAAGAAGATACCTCCAAGGCTGGCGAGGGGCTTGATCACGGCCTGACACTCGAGTCAGGTGATGCCTCCGAGTATGAGCAAGACCATGATTCTCGGAAGTGCAAGAGAAAACTTGACATTTCCTTGCACACATCCAAAAAGTGTGCAGTGTCTCAGGAGTCTGTCTCCACTGAAGCGCCGCCTTCCAGGGGCAAGGGTAAGGCGAAATCTCAGAGCACTGACACCAAGAGGGTTGGCCGCAGACATCCCCGAGTGCCCTCCAGTTTGTTAGCCCCCTCTTCAGAGGACGAGGTCGACTTCAATTCAGCTTCCAGCGGACTGCCGCAGGCAAACCCTCTCCAAACCGTCAACCCAACTCCTCAAGACATCCACAAGCCTCATGCAACTGAGCCATCTCGCAAATCCACCCCTCAAGGGCATGCTCCAGACATGACCGTGCCCTCCTTGGGACATCCTCATGCTGAGGCCTCCGATGGTGTTGCCCCTGCAGTTGAAGAGCAGGATTCTGACACTTGTCACATCTCTGCGGCACCTCCCCCATCAGGACCCATACCCATACCTGGCAGGACTTGTACCCATGATCCATACAGGTTACCCGCACCCATGCCATAGCCTAGTTGTGGGACAAGAGCATTGGGTGGGGGCACTGACTCAGCGAACACCACCCATGCACCCCATCACCTGTCACATAAACAGCAACACCATCACATCACCCACCATGCTGCCCGTCATGCAGACAGCTGAACTGTACATCAAATAACCTGCTCCATGTCAAGTAAGTACATTCAAAAAATTGTTTTATTAACTGAAGACACTGCCCCACATATCACAGCCCATACACGAGATGACACCAGCCATTGACAACCAGCCACATACCATGAATGTGGGCAGACTGGCATTATTGATGTGCAGCAGCACTTTGCATGGCGGTGACAAGGGACGAGAACAGCAGCAGATGAAGGAAGGGACGGTCCAGCATAGGTACTATCTATGTCACTGTACTACTAGTAGTATAATATAGTCAACCCATAGTACCCGTCAGGTAAACCCCTGGTGGGTATGCCTGTGGGTCTTTACCCATGCAACCCACTGCTCAACCTGTACCTGTCATGGCAGGTATTGGTATACTGTGGGTAAGGGTGGGGGTATGGCTCACAGCACCCGGGGGTTTACCCATGCCATTGCCTACTATTTTCTACTATGTTCATATAACTGAACATGAAAGCAGCAGTGATAGTGAAAAAGCAAAAGAAACTAAATCACAAATCACATATTTTGTCTCACATTATCTAACTACATGAATGTACTCTGCCACAAGGAGACTAGCTGTATAAATATCTAACAACTCTGATATTCTAGCATATTTAACCTCTAAAATCCTTAGTAGCTTTGAAACTAATGATATGACTATCTGAAGCTGTTGTAACAACTTAATGACTAAATATTTGAAAGGCTAAGGAACTAAAATGTTCTAACTGACCTAGGAAACTAAAACACAGATGATACTTTTTGTCTAACATTATCTAGTTACATAAATGTACTCTGGAACAAGGTACATAGCTGTCTCAATATCTGACAACTCTTATACTCTAGTATACTTAACCTCCAAAAGCCTGAGATAACTAAAGTTCTGGTGTCCTTGTTGGCTGACATTGTCTAGCTACATGAATGTACTCTGGAACAAGGAGACTAGCTGTCTGGACACCTAACAACTCTAATTCTCTGGCATGTTCAATCTCTAAATGTCTGAAATAACTAAAACACTAGCGTGCTCTTTATCTAAGTCTGTCTAAATGTCTGATATTTCTAAATAACTAGTCCACTAACTAATTAGATGTCTGGATCTTCTATCAATTCAATGGACTAGTGCTCTAAATATCTGAGACTACCACACTACTAGTATTCTAATGGTCTGAGTGGCTAAGTGTGTCTAAATGTGTCTGAATTCAGACAGTTTAGACATTTAGACAGGTTAGAACTTTAGACTGTTAGCTATGTAGTTGTGTCAGATTCCTCAGTAGATTTAGTCATCTCGGTGAAAACGTATGTTTCCTGATGCCAGCATGGGTAACTCTGTCGAGGGGGCGAGAGGCACCATGGGAAGGGGTCTGTGCTGCAAAGGTCCAGTGGGATTTCCTCCAGAAGGAATGGGGTGAGCTTTTGTGACCCACACAAGGCCCAGACCCCTACCTGTACCCTTACCTTTTTTGGAAATGGTGGCACAGCCGTTGCTCACTTCAGCATCTGATGATGTGTCTACAACATGCCAAGTCGACCATGTGACAACACCACAATGTGTAGCAGCAACACACCAACCCAACGGTGTGGCCACAACATCCCACGACCTGAATGGGCAGCAGGCCGCACACCAATTGGCCCACCCGTATGTCCAACGACACTCAGTTGACACCACTCCTCAAATATGCTGTCAAAGGACCTGTTCACATGCCGTTGAGCCCAGTCACATGTAAGTTGGCTTACCCGCCTATATAACTGACCTACCTGCACGTTTGAACAGCCCGTACACAACATGATGCCAGGCATCAACAACCAGCCACATATTGTGAATGCAGTGAGCTGGATCCATCAACATGCAGCCCGGTCATGAACAGACAGGTGTGAGTGAGGGAGAGAAGGGAGACGAGAAGATGAGAGGGGAGATGAGAGTGGATGAAGGTACATCATCCATCACATAGCAAGCCACATGTGTCTCATGTGACCCACCCACATGTCCAACAACATGCATGCATTGAGATACAAGCCAGCACACCAACACCACGCCGCCTCACCAACACACTCGCACTGACCACCACAGCTGTCACCACGTGTCCTAGATGACACAATGATGACATCCACTGTGACATCCCCACCACCATCACCTGCATACACCATATGCCATCTCCACACTACATATCCCCTCGGCATTGCCAAGGTCATCATCACACCGTGCCCGTCACCCATGCCATCCACCATGTACAACTCATACACGACATGATGCCAGGCATTGACGACCAGCTCCATATTGCGAATGCAACAAGCTGGGTTCATCAACACACAGCCTGTCCATGAGGGGACAAGTGCAAGCGAGGCAGAGAAGGGCACGAGGAGACGAGACGGGATGACAAAGGTAAGTAGTACCTCTACATACCAGACCCATGGGTATACCTGCCTCGGGTACACTCACGGGTCTTGATTCATTGACTTGCCGTCACACCTGTACCCCCCATGCGGGTACGGGTACGTCACCCAGACCTGGGGGTTTACACGTGCCACTGCCTACCCACAACAGAAAAGCTCAAAGTTGGCACTTTGTGCTCTTGCTTTGTTTTTCATCATGTGAACACTGTAGAAAGACAGCAATGAAATAACCTCAATGGTGTAGTAAAAGTACCAAAAGAGTGTAGTAGTAAAAACATGCCAAAAAGTATACCAAAAGTGTATTAAAGGTGTATCAAAAAGTGTAGTAAAAGTGTCCTAAAAAGCGTAGTAAAGACATGCCAAAAAGTGTACCAAAAGTATAATTAAAAAGTGTAGTGTATTTGGCTAGTTGGTGGGACTTAGAGATTTGCAGTCGAACGCGTCACGTGATCACGTGAACCGCTGACCAAACAGTCAACTTCAACGTTGCAAGTACTACGCTACTGTACGCTACTGCACGCTACACTCACCCACCCCGTTCTAACACAACGCAGCCACACCCATCCGCCGTGCAAACGAACGACACGCCACCAGGCACCGAGGACTGGCCACACCGCATCCACCCGTACCACACGCACAAGGAAGCGAGAGAAAACAACGAGGAGTGGGACGAGGGACGAGAGACGAGGTCGACGAAAGCGACGACAAACCCCAGCAGGTAAGTCCCCCACGTCATCCACCCACGATCTCACTCCCACCACCCCCACGCTCCCCTCTGCCCCCCAGCGGCCAGACCCACCCCACCTGTCACCCCACCTGGGTCCAAACGGCCCAGACACACCCCAGACATACCCCAACAACCCCGACAACACAACTACGCCGTCCACACGTGAACGGCCCCCCCAGACGCGTCACGCGCCGCTCACACGACCCACCTGGTACCACAACGAGAACGAGAACAGCGACGGCGACGACAACACAAGCACAACAACAACGACAATAACGGACAATGACAACAACGACAACAGCGACAACGACAATGACAACAATGACAACAACGAGGGGACATCCCCCCACACCCCACACCTCCGTCTCTCATACCCCCCGTATCCCCTAAACGGCCCAACCCCACCCCCTATGAACGACCCACGTGCCGTACCCCCAACGCGAATCCCACCCACTCTCTATGAACCACCCCCACCCCCACCCTTGCCCCCCCATTCACGACCTCTACACCGCATCACCCACGCCCTCGTCACCCCTCCCGTAGCCTAAACGGCACCCCCGCGACCTCAATGCCCCGTCCATCACCCTTGTACAATTACTATATGTATTTATTATGTTAAATAAAATATTAATAATTTGTTTTATTGAATGAGGAAATTAAATGAATGAAAGCAAGCAAAAGCTGGGTCTACTAAATGGCTTGGGACTATGACCAGCTAAGGCTCTGGCAATCGGAATGGACTGGTAAACTGAGAATGCTCGGTAGCTAGTATGCTGGGAGGCTTTGATTCTGAGGTTACTCAAAAGGATATGAAATGACTATGCAACTGACCCTCTAAGTATGTAAGAGTCTGGAATTACCATGCAGCCAATACTCTAAGCATGTAAGAGCCTGAAATTACTATATAGCTAATCCTCTAAGCATGTAAGAGTCTGGACTTACTAGTGGGCTAACACACTCATTGTCTGAATAACTACAAGGCTAAGGTACTACAATACTATAAGTCTAGGTACCTAAATGACTAGGCTTAGATGTCACATAGCCAACTCTCTAGATCACTCAGTGACTGAAGTGACTAAATTTGTCTGAAGTGACTGAAATTAGTCACTTCAGATCCATTTAGTCATCTCGGTGAAAACGTATGTTTCCTGATGGACCCATTTCTCAAAATCGGACATGGCCATGGTGATTCTAAGTGCATATATGGTACTTGTGGCATACATAATGGGCTGATGGGCTGACATGCGGCCGGTTGATGGCAGCAAAGGCGGCAAAGGCCTTGACGAGTCACATACAATCTATATACATGATTACACCCTCTAGGGGCCATTGCATCAAATCAGACATGGACTTGGTATTTCTAAGTGTATATATGGTACCTGCGGCATACATAACGGGCCCATGGGGTTGACAGGGCGGCCCCGTTGACGGTGGCGGGGCTGTTGAAGGCCTTGGCGGGGCACATACAATCTAATACATGATCACGCCCTCTAGGGGCCATTTCATCAAGTCCGACATGGGGATGGTGATTATAAGTGTATATATGGTACCTGCGGCATACATAACGGGCCAACGGGGTTGACGGAGTGGCCCGTTGACGGTGGTGGTGGTGGCAGAGGCCTTGGTGGGGTACATACAATCTAATACATGATCACACCCTCTAGGGGCCGTTTGAGCAAAGATGACATGGACTTGGTGATTCTAAGTGTATATACAGTACCTGCAGCGTACATACGGGCTCACGGAGTTGACGGGGCAGCCCCGTTGATGGCAGCAGGGCGGCAAAGGCCTTGGCATGGCATATACAATCTAAATACATGATTATGCCCTCTAGGGCCCGTTTGAACAAAGATGACATGGGAATGGTGATTCTAAGTGTAT
>KN819364.1:222281-242351 GCA_000827475.1 Paxillus involutus ATCC 200175
TTCGTCGAAAGTGAAAGCTATCGGGAGAAAAAAGTACGTAGCTATGTATGATTACTACAACGTGTACCATGTACCGTAGATCAGCAATTTCAGTAGCATTGTCAGACTGCGGATATCCTACGAGCTCGTCGTAGTACACGAACACCATCAGAATATACGAAACGAATGATCTTCCATAGAAGAAACCCACACGACAACATGCTATAGGGGAATTGTTCCATGCTCGATGATTAGTTTGTTTGACGAGTTGGTGTCGATGTTGCGCTGTACGGATGGGGGCCGCCTTGAATCATTGCTGTGAACTTTCCCTCGCCTGTTGACTCATCATCTGCCCTGGTCTCTAGCCCACGGACAGTTTCGTAACGATGAGTTGATTTTTTGGAGTGCTGCCGATGACACCAAGTTTCATAGAGCATTGACAGACTGGCGCTTGGCAGCACCATCCGTCATGCACAGCTTACTGTCATCGCCTGGGTAAAGATAGGAGGAGAAAGTTTGAAGACGTTAAAGCGGTCGGAACTTTCGTTGTCAGCTCGTCCGAAGTCCAAATTGCTCTAGTGGTTGGTCCTCGCCCAGGACACACGGATATGCCAGTAGTGGTGAGAACGCTCGATGATCGGTGCATAGTTCTAATGAGTGTTCCTTTAAAAGTTAACTCTGGCGGTAGTACCTCGACTTGTCAAGGTTTGGTGAGGAGCTGCACCATCGTCTAAGATAGTTGGCAAAGAAGGAGGAAAAATGCGTTAGCACAAAAGATGGGGCATAAAAAATGACATACGACGAATGCGTGAAGGAAGCAGTGCGGGCGTCTACAAGGCACGAGGCGCACAGGAAACATGCATTGAACGAACTGACCCAAAGAACAGTGTTTGAAACTCTCCCTTCCTGTCGTCCAACACAGTTCAACGTCTCTGCCGCTTTTCAACGCTCACCGCCGTCCCCGCTCTTGCTCTTCCATCTGTCGATATGCATACTTCATCTCGTTCAGTGTCTCCGGGGATCGTGAACGTTCCATCCGACGTTTCGTCCGCATCGTCTCAGTCGGTGTCTTCACAAAACGCGAACCACAGAGTGCCTGTGCAAGTTTTCCACGGCCACGAAGATCGAGTCATTTGCACGTCCTTCTACCCTGATGAAAATAAAGTAGTGAGTTGCTCGGATGACGGGACACTTCGCATATGGGACCGGAAGACGGGCGAGGAACAGGTATTGAGTGGTCACTCTCGCTGGGTGTGGGGGGTAGATGTGTCTCGGGATGGGAAGATGGTCGTCAGTGGTGGTGAGGATGGACCAGTGCGAATATGGAATGGGGAATCCGGAGAGACGATGCAAGTCTTTGAGGGCCACGAGCGTTGGGTGAGGTCGGTGCAGTTCTCACGAGACAGTCATGTCTGGGTCCGAGGATCACACTGTGCGGGTGTGGTCAGTTGAGACGGGCGAGCTGGCATTCGAGCCAATCAAGTGCCATGGTTCAGTTTTCTGTGCTCGCTACTCGCCTAACGGAAACAGGATCGCTTCAGCGGGAGAGAACATCCAAATATGGGACGCTCAAACAGGAAACGGAATCCTCTCGATCCGAAACTCGTCGGTCTTCTCGCTGGTGTGGACTGCCGATGACACGCACGTCATCGGGGGAGGTTATCGCGGTATCACAATGTGGAGCTCATACACCGGAGAACAACTACGCACTTGGAAGGCATACGATACCGACCATGGTGTGACCACACTCTCACTCTCGCCCAGTGGGGCTCACCTGGCGACTGCCAATTCGGACAAGAAAACAGCGTTTGTGTTTGATGTCTCTACGGGCGAGCAAGTTGCAGCATTCGAGCATGGTAAAAATATCTTTGGAATTGCCTACTCCCCTTCTGGGAAGTTCATTGCGACAGGATGCAACGACATGACAGTCTACGTGTGGGAGGCTCCCGCCGTCTTGGAAGATCCTCAATCCAAGGTCCGTTTCATCGTCGTTGCCTTCATGCATCCTTATAATAATCGTGGTTGATACGGCAGGCAGAAAAGGTATCTTCCTACATGGACTTCTTCGTCAGCGAACTAACTGTTCGCCCAGTCGCGCGCACCATCATTCTCGTGGCTCCTCGATGTATGCACACAAATCTTCGTAATCTCCGTTCCCAAATCACTGACTAGCATTCAACAGCGGCCCGCAATTCCTCTAGCAGGGCCGTCGCGAAACAACGGAAGGGGGCTCGACGGGTTTTGGGACGGTCTGCCCAGCGTGCGTATATGCCCTCGTTCGTACATTTCTAATCACAAGAATTGAGACATTCGTCACACAGCGTGATCAGCGCGCCTCGCCGTCGCCCCAACGTGTCTTCAACAAGGTGAAAGACACGCTCACAAATTTATTCACTCGCAGACCAGCGGGTGCCGCGCAAACGGTATGTCCTTGCTTCGTCCGAACTCCGTCTTGACCACCTCACGTAGCTCCGCATTTCCCAGAGTCCCGTGCGAGAGACGGTTGAACCAGTAGAAGTCGCGGCGGGAAGGGACAGAGTGGTATGTTTGGCGATACAATGACATTGGACAGTTCACTTACGATGATTGTAGTTCTGGATAATCATCGTACCAATCGTGTGGACGCCTGTGAAGAAGCTCATATACATGCTCTTCTTCTGTCGGAAACCTGAGGAAGAGGACGAAGAGGTCCCCGCTAACACAGCCGCGAATTCATCCCAAGCCGCGGCTGGTAACGCTGCGACAAGCGAGCCACCAAAGTGCCAGGACGCGGTTGAAGGCGCTGGAAATGTGGCTGCAGGACCCAATTCATCACCAACCCCAGCCAGAAACTCGGTGATACGTTCCCAATCCGAGCGCACTGCTTCCATGGGACCATCCGGCGCTGAAAACCAGGGTGCAGGACAAGATTTATCACAAACCCCGGCTATGATACGCAACCAACCCGAAAGCATCGAGATGGTCGCCATCCCGCAAAACACTACGGTACCATTACATGCGTCCTCGCAGCCCACATCCTCGACGAACCCGTTGTCCCCTGTGGTCGCATCTCTCGGAACTTCATCGTCCACTGTGATGTCAGCATCATTCTTCGCATCATCGGACAGCGCACGTCCTGTCTCCGCGCAGTCCGCACACCATGGCGATATCCCTGTCGTAGTCATCGTGTCTCTGGATGAATTAGCTATTTTACAGGAACACCGACGACGTCACGCCACATCCACTCTCGTCGGGACGGTCGCCGAATCCATCAGCGGTTCAAGGCACGATCATGAGCCCTCGGTCTATTCTCATCCTTCGACATCGCTCCTTCGCTCTCCTTTCACGCAAAACACGTCACCGACCCACCGTTCAACGGTTCTTCAGCCACACCCCAACCCTTATGCACAGTCATCCCAACCACTAGTAGGGTTGGATCCCTTGCTCAATGTCGTACCCTCATTGCGATCACCGTCCTTATCGTCGCCCTCGCGTCATCTTCAATTCCTTCACCCTCTTACTACAACGTCTAACGTGCAATCAATGCATCTGATGGGGTCTCCTCACGATCCACTCGCCGAAGCACCTCTCGAGTCAACGACACAGCTTGCAATGCGCCAACCCGCGAACGACGAAGACATTGATTGAGTGCACGATGGGCATCGTAGCTGACCTCGCACATCTTCACAGAACCTTTTCATGCTTTGTTTCAAGGACTTCTACTATAGTCAGTCGTGCATTGCAACATGTGTCGCGTTTCGGTGTTCTTTTCTCCGTCGCTCCCGTCTATAGACACACTTGTCAGAATAGATACTTCATAGTGCCCATTGTATCACGTCTCGTTGTACATCGGTATCGGTCGTTTACATCGTGAGGTCAGACCACGTTCTCTTCGTCCACTACTTGTCTTGTCGCGGAACTCGGAACCAAGGCACGTGGGATGCAGCAATTTCACGGCGTTGAGAAGAGTAGAACTTGCACTGGTCGAGGAGAATAGCACGGCTGTAAACGTAGAGATTGGCTTGGTCGTACAGCTTTATTCTGCACAACGCCACGGAGGATCTAAGTTAGGACAAAGTTCAGACCTTCACCACAAACGTGGAGAATAAAACGATTGGATTGAACAAGACTCACAGAAGTCGTGAGCATTGTCGATTTTTCGGTTAGAAGGACCCGAAGGTCGAAAGCTAAAGAACCAAGGGGAATAGAACGAGGAACGTGGGCATGACCCCTCGACCGAATTGACGACTAGTTCATACCCCTCATGGCGACTGGCCCTTGCAGCGGTAGTTGGGTGACAGGAATTGCGTCCGTAGCGTCTCTGTACCGCACATGGGTCACGTTCGTATGGTCAAGTGAACCCCTTGAGTCGGTTTGACGGAACTCATCTCCAGTGGTAAATTAACGGTAAAGTGACGAGGCGAGAGTCGGGGGTTTATAGCTCGTCTGCTTGAGAAATCCTATCCAGTGCACTTTTTCTCGCGACAAACGTGAGGCTTCGTGGAGGCGGTGAACTGGATAGTGGAGACGCTGTTGAACTTCAAGCTTGGATAAAGTTGAACCCTAACCAGAGGTTGGGGTTGGAAAGACTTTCGGGAGGTTCCGTCACCTCTCAATCCGAGATTCATTTGTCTCTTCGCTGGTGTGGACCACCGACGGTACACACATCATCCGAGTTCATGACAACGTTACTATTTGGAACTCACATAACGGACAACAACTATGCACTTGGAACGCACACGACAACGCCACCGCTCTGACCTCACTCTCATCCACTGGGGCCCACCTGGCAACTTCCAATTGGAAGGGGGAAAGAGCATTTGTCTTCGACATCTCAACAGGCGAGAAACTCGTAACATTCAACTTAAAGCACGATCAACATAGCTTATAATTAGGAATTGGATACTCCCCTTCTGGGAAGTTCGTTGCGACGGGATACGAGGACCAAAATGTCTACGTGTGGGAGGCTCCCAACCCTCAAACTAATGTCGGTTTCATCTTCGTCGCCTTCACCATGAATCGTAAATCATTTTTGATACGACAGGCACAAAAGATATATCCCCGCATAGATTTCTTCCTCAGCGAACTGACCGCTCACCCAGTCACACGCACCATCGTTCTCGTGGTTCCTCGATGTATGCACACGAAGCTCCGTAATTGCCCTTCCCAAATCACTGACGACCGTTCAATAGCGTTCGGCAGTTCCACTAGCAGGGGCATCACGAAACGACGGCATGGACCGGTTTTGGAATAGTCAGCCCGATGTGCGTATACGTTGCAATGCATATGTTTTCTCACACAATAACTGAAATGTCACATTACACAGCGTGAGCAGCGTGCTTCGCTGCACCCACAACGGATCTTCAACAAGCTCTGAAACGCCTTCGCGAACATTTTCATTCCCAGACCAGCAGGTGCCGCACAAACAGTAAGTCCTTGTTCCATCCGAACTCCATCTCGACCACCTCACGCAGCTCCCCATTCCCTATTCCCCAGAGTCTCGTGCGAGAGACAGTTGAAACTGTAGAAGTCACAGCAGGCAGGGACAAAGTGGTACGTTTCTCGATGGTTGTAACAATATTTGATAACTCACCAAAACTCTAGTTCTGGGTGATTATGGAACGTATCTGCACACTGCTGGAAAAATGCATATTCTTTCTCTTCTACTGTCGAAAACCTGGCCCACAGGAACACGAGAGGTTCCCCCCTGTTAACTGAGACACCAGAGCAAATCCGTCCCAGGGCGCGGCTGGTAACGCTGCGACAGACAACCAACGCCCCGGAACGGTTGATGGCACTAGAAACGAGGGTGCGGGTACCGATTCATCACCAACCCCCAGGCTAGCTGGTGATTCTGTGATACGCACACAACCAGGGCGCACCGCCCCCATGAATCTATCCGGCGCTGAAGACCGGGGTGCAGGACCAGAATCATCACCAACCCCACGTGAAACCATCGGAATGGTAGCCCGGGGTCGGTCCTCAATCACACTGGCCATCCCGCAGAACCCGACTGTACCAGCACGTGCGTCGCCGCAGCCCACACCTTGCACAGTCCTGTTGTTCCCCGCGGTCACACCTTGTGAAGCTTCATCGTCCACTGTCCCTGTGACGTCAGCACCATTGTCCGTATTGTCGAACAGTACACATCCACCCTCTACGCAACCCTCATCACAACATGTGGAACCACAATCGGAAATCACCCTCTCTCCACAAGAGATGGCACTTATCGAAAAATATCTCGACTCAAAGAGACATCCGTTGCCGTTAGGGCCATTGCTGACCCCCTCGGCAATCCACCGCGCGATCGCGAGTCCCACGTTCACCATGAACCCCTCGAAGTCGACACGGCGAGTTATTAGGTTTGGAGTAATGGCAAGGTCTTGAATCGAAAAGGAGCCTTGATTCGTGACATAAATGGTCATGTTGTCGATGGACCCAATGGCGGCACTAATTTCATCGACGCCGGACCTGCCAGTGGCTGTAGGATGATGTATTAGATAGGATGCAGAAGTACGGCTCGATAAGGCTGTACGTTTACCCGGCGCTTTGACGATGACATGAAGGCACTCAGCATCAGGATCTGAGAAGATGCGAGACAATATCCTGACAGGTAAGGAATGGTCGTCCTGAAGGTTGAGACCCTCGATCGTTTCTTTGAACGCGTTGTCCTCGCAGCGCAACGACTCGGGGGCTTGCCAGAGAACCAGATTAGCTGCGTCTACATCGCGGAACGCGATTGGGTTTTTGCTCTTGATCAATTCTTTGAGGGCACTGACATTCTTTGTGCGTGCAATCTCAATCGAGAAAACGTTCCTGGGGCCGCTACCTAAGACCAAGCAATTAAGGGTAATGATGGCTTCCGGTGTGGGCATGTTGTACAGGTAAAGGGAGGGTAAATTGCGAGGTCGGGGGACTTGCAGAATCAATTGAGATGCTGGCAACAACGAGGACTGCCCGCGCCACGCAATTTAATCTCCCTAGACAAACCAAAGAGACAGTCATTACTTCTCCACTATACACGCAATTGTCGTGATACAACTTGAAGGTCGCGCATTTGCTATGCTTGCTTATGTAACTTAGTACGTAGTATCGACATTCGCGCTCACCAGGCATCACAAAGACTACTCAGAGACAGACCAAATGGACAATGGTGTATTCTTTGGAATGTGATATGTACAAATGAATATTCGCCATGAGTCGTGATGACACTATGACACAGATTGAAGGTGACCACAGGGAATTCAGGTAATGGTACACGTGCCAGATGAGACGATTCGTGGACTGGAGAAGTGGAACTGTACAAATCAAAGAACCGGGATCAAATGGAAGAAGGAAAACACATCTAGTCCTCGACACCCAATGGTGAGTACACCTGAAAAGACAGAGAAAGGAGAGGGTTAGGAAAGCTGAGAGAGGGAAGGGAGGGAGAGGAGGGGGATCAATCCAAGAGGTCAGACTCAGCGCTCAACAGCACCATTCAGGTCACTCACCTCGTTTCCACTCATTTACCTTCCCGCACTTGGTGCAAGAATGCGAAACAACTGCAGTGAAAGGTACATGGCTGAGGCCATGTACCCTCTGCTTGTTTCGACTCCGTCGTATCTTCCGTGTCCCACATGGGATCTTGCGATAGGTTGTTCGCTTCGCGCGAAATGCTGACGTGGCGCGGAGGGCGAGGACCTACATGATCGTCGTCATTGGTGTGCGACGATCACCTTATCTGATCTGCGTGATTGGACATATGGGTGAGTGGGCGTCCCCGCTTGGTCCAAGTACCGTACTGCGTTCGACACGCACGGTACGCTTCGCACGATCAGGCGGAATGGAGCCATGCGTGACGAACGTAGTATGTCGATGGGTGAGGGGGAGGGGAGGAAAGGGAGTCCAAACTGGATGTCGGAGAAATTTTGATGTTGTCAGCATTCTCGGTCGCGCTGATAGTGTTCGTGTCACGTACATGGAACAGGTTCCTTCGTTCTCGGCTCACCCCTTGTTCAGCCCCTTCCTTGATCGCGGAAGGATTGGTAAGTTGGCATGAACACTGTCAGCGCCAAATGGTTGACCCACGGTACCCGGTTATGGACCAGAATGCACGATCCACACGGTCATCTCGCTCTGAGTGCATGATAGTCACTTTGCTCTGTCTGCCTCATGGTGTCCGTGACGCACGCTCTCCTTGTCATGGGTGTGGTTCCCTCATGTCGATTATCAGTCGTTTTTCGCGTTTGTTTGTACAGGCGAATCAAACCTGCTAGTGGCATTTAGTGGGTCAGTCAGACACTACTAGATTAAATGTTATTCAACAACCAGGGACGCTCACCCCGTTTGCTGCATACACCGCCTCTCGTACTGCGTTTCGTTTCGTCCTCCTTCGTTCGTTCAAGATGTTCGTTAGCGTGCGTTCGTAGACGCTTGTGGCGCAGTGGGGTTATTTGGGCTGTGAGTGGTGTACGTGTTTGGGATGCGTGTGGCACGTTCGAATGCGGTGGGGCATTTCGCGGGAGGGAGGTCTAATTAGGTCAAGTTAGTAGCAAGACATTAGAAAGACACATACTTTGAAGCTCTAGCGTGCAGACGAGCCGTGCGCAAGGTCGCTGTCCACATATTTTAATCATGCTCTGCGTAAGTCGTCGACGAGCTGTTTCATGGGCATCCGTGTCCGTTGCGGCCGTGGGAATTGGGGCCATGGAAAAGGCCTTCCGGTCCTGGTAGAGTACTACCATGGACAGTACTAGAACGGGCTCCTGGTTGATCATCCCTGCGCTTGGGCGTTGCTTAGGCGTGAAGGGGTCTCGTTAGCTGACTTGAGGTTCTGCCTAGTCAATTGGGAGATATCATTTCGGATCCTGGATCTTGCAAATGGGTTAATACACTAAATTGCTACCATCTCGGCGGGCTGCTGGCAGGGACGACGGCCTACTAAGTTACGAGAACAAGCCTGGCACTGGGGAATTGGACGTGGTCTAACGACAGCCTGAGCGGATCGCGGCCCCGGCAGCGTAAGCGGCTTGCATATCTCCAGAGGGTCGGTGAGGATGTCGTCAGAGATTATAGGGGGGCATCTTTCCAGACTTGGAACGCGAGCTTCTTGTAGAGTTTTTGTTGGGGTATATGTTAGTAGTAGTGGTAGTGTGTGCAGAACGTCGCAGTGGCGCCATGGTTTGTTCTTGTTTGAATCGGAGGCTGCTGCACTGGCGTGGCTCCGAGTCCTCATTTCTTCTCGCTCAAGTTCGAAACTTCAAGTCGGTCAGCTATTTCTGTGAGGCTCAGGCTACTGCTAGAGCTGCATGATGTTTGCGATTCCACAAACGAGAACGGCAAACGCGCACAAGTTTTCCCAAGATCGGAGGCATTCGTGAACATTTCATTGCACTCGCAGCATCTTTATACCTGGCACAAAAAGAACATAGCTACATACATCGTTGCCATTGACTTTGACGTTACACGCCACAAGGACGATCATGCTCAACTTCCGGTACAGGCGGTAAGAGTCCATTCAGAGTCCGAACCATTTGACAGCACATGAACAGGGCCGCTCCCTATACTATTACAGGCACATATGCACTCGTTCCAATGACCCGGCATTTATAGCTTTACTCGTTGCTCCCCTGAACGATGCCACGTCGTTTCGTGTTTGAAGGTCACTGGATGGAATCGCAGCCGCCAGCATATTCGGGTCATGATTTCGCTTTTGACTTATCCGTAACGGACCGCCGTAGCTCTGACCAGAGCGCATCATCCAGTTGTCTCTGCCAAAAAGTCCCCTCGTTTACACCTCGTTGCCTGTCTTCGTCATATCCGACAAGGACGATGTTTAACACCTCTTCGAAGGCAGTCGACCTTATGGCGCAACCTCACGCCCGTGCTAGCACATAAAGGGCGCCATCACCGGACTTAGAATCGCATCTCTCCCCGCAATGGACAAATTGTTACCTCCATGTGGGTATGGCCAACGGAAAGCTGTCATGGGAATTGGTGGTGAGAAGCAAGGTGTTTAGGACGTGGAGACACCCCAACAGGTGGACAAACCACCGAGAGAACCGCTTCTATTGCGTTGCCGTACTTATCTCGTCAAGCACTTCATCAAGAATACTTGCCGATGGGTCAGCGCCGATTGGTCACAATGTTGATCCAAACATTGTTACATTGTTCTCACCTCTGAACGGAAAAGCCTCGCACTAAGTCAGCCACACTTTGAGCGTAATCGGAGTAGCGGATCCGGACATGTGATCATCATCTGGCACTCGTCGTCTCTCCCTTCAGATTAATCCTTGAGAACCTCGTTCTTTGGTCACTCGATGGAAACCGGCTCTTCGCGATGTTGCATAGTGGGAGGGGATGCTGGCCCCCCGGAACAGGCAATCCGTTTGGTAAACGATGGAAAGGTCATCCCGGTATAACCAACGCACTTTCACTCTCCCCGAATGCAGCAAAGCTAGCAATATTGTCTCAAGACGGGACCCGCCCCTCTCCACAAGAGTCTGGCGAGCCATTCGGTGCCGAGGACGTATGGCTCGTTCCTGCGATGACGGTAAGAACCGGGTACATATCTATGCTCTTTTGCGCTCTCAGTCGATGGTGATTCATCATCCTGTCCGCCTGTGGGCTGTTTCAAAGAGCCTGCGGCCATACATTGCCGTGGATTCTCTCTCGCAGAAGTAGAGTCCGGGCGCCATTTCTGCTGCACTTCCCGTCGAGCTATCTCAATGCGCTGCCTCCACGTCGGTCGTTTCATCTTCGCCGCCGATGGACTCAAATATCCTGACGTCATCAACTCTCCGCCAGATACGAGGTAATGGTCCTTGTCTCTATCACGAGAAGCACTTTCCCCATATCGAAGTCATTTGCACGGCATAGTCATTGGCTGTTCCTGGTCGCTCATTTATTTTTAACTGTTCCTTCAGCCATACTGTGCTCATGGCGTCTATTATACGCCATGCTATACCCCTCAAAGGTGTGGATTCTGCGATCAAGCACGTTGGTGGTCACATCAACGCCTGGCTAGTTCCGTGGTATCCATCCCAGCGTTGCGACCCTGCTGGCATCTAAAGGGTTGGAGTCCGTCTCTGGTCACCACGACATGTGGTATGCCATACTGCCACATCTCTTTCATTGGGCACTTATCTGCAACGACCTGACACAATTGTTTACACAGCCACAGCCTACTCTGAGATTGATGCAATCCATGTTTGCGCCGACGTCGACATCTACTTCTAGTGCATAAAAATGGCAGACTTAGTGAACGCCACCAGATGCCACCGCACCAAAGCCGATCTAGTGCTGGAACTGGCGGTGATGAATCACTGATCGTGGTGCGCCATGTGCCATACGTCTGTCCCCCTGCAACAGCTCTCCAATTGCCGTGATGCAGGTACAGAAGTTGTGCAGAAGTATTAGTTATTCGCTGGCAGACGCCATATGATGAGAAGTTTCAAATACGAGACACGAAACTCAGGTCCCGGCGGATCACTGGCCACTGACAAACGTTCGGAATAATAGTACATAGCGGGGAGATTCTGAAGATGCCCAAGTGACACGTATGCTTAGTAAGCCGTTTCAGTTCGGGTTAACCCAGACTTATACCGCGGAGCACCGTTTGATTACAGGCTGGACGCTAGTTTCATAATCACTCCCGAGTACAAAATAACGCTAACCAGCGACAGAACATGAATCCTTCTCCTTATGACCCAGTTCAAACCTCCGCTTTGAGAGATACCACCTACGCCGACACATGATGTCCCCACAATTACCCGCAATACCCGCAATACCAGCCATACACACATGTGTTCAAGGCCTTAGACCGTTATATGAGCAGCTACAGGCGCTGTTAGGCCGCTCCTCTCCCCCCAAGTTTCTCTCTATCCTGAGATACGTCACCTACATTGTACTTCTAGTCAATGCATGCTCTCTACCGTTCGTCTGGCACAGTGAGTGGAGCTCTTGCCTGCCATGGGCACGCTCTCGGCTGAACACGCGTTTTCTTGCAGTTCGCGTCTTCTGGCCATTATTAGCAAGGAAAATCGAACACGAGCTTCGCTCAAGATTCATATTCATCCCCAAGGCCGAGCGAGTCAGGGCTGTCATCGCATGGGCCGAAGGACACTCCCGTGTTGGCGCCACTCCGTTCGAAGCAGTTACACTGTATAAATCATGGGCAAGTACGTCGGAAGGATGCACCACTCAGTCGTGAACTCAAGCCGAATCACTGGCTAGGTCCTGACGATTCAGACATGTTCGGCATGCATCTTAGCAACTCTAGTTACGCCAAGGCGAGTCCTGTCCAAGTGTAGGCAGGCCCACACGTTTTGACTCGTGGCTCGTGTTCAGGCACTTGATTCGGCGCGTCTGAGGGCACTCATGATGGCGTTCGCGACCTGGGGTCGTAGTGGAGGTCAGTGTCATCTTGGCGGTAAGTAGATACAGTTCAAAAATCATGATTGTTCTCCAAGTAACCGCGGCTTCTCTCACTGTCAGCCACGCATTATCACTTCATTCGCGAAATTCCGCCCCTGGCGACTTATGAAGTCAGGTCGAGCATTGCATCATGGGACAACAAATGGGTATGAGTCAACCTTCTTCTCCTGTTAATTACCGACAAATCCTCTCAGATATACCTCGTCGCTCGCTTTGTTACGCGCCCCAAATGCCGAAACGCTAGCCGTACCCCCCGAAGCCAAGACTCCACCACCCCCGCCACCCCAGATGGTGTGGCCTATCAGAATGGCACTGCCGATGTCGAAAAAGCCGTGGCCGCCATTGTTGCAGGGCCGCGAGCCCCAATAATGGAACCAGACGGGGCTATTCTGCATTGTGTTGCCGTTTCCCTAGTGTGCTTCAAATACGGTCGGATCACGATACCGCCTGCTGTCGTTCTTGGTACTGAGGGCTACACTAAGCCACCTTGCCCAGACTCCGGCATGTCTGCTTATTCCCATGCGAACCCCCCTCCTAACTGGGTAAAGTCACAAGCCATTCGAGTTGCCCCTACGGGCAATATGGCAAATTTCCAGGCTTTCTTGAAAAGCGGTTGGCGTGATGTCCCGGAGAGCGAGAGATGGTGGGAAGAGGCTCTGGGAGGTCCGGTCGAAGAGAAGAGGCAGGCGAATCTGGGGATCTTAGAGTCGCTCAAGTTTGGTTTGGAGCGTGCTCGATCTATATATTAACGGGTTATTTATCTTTGACGTTCTGATCAACCATTTTACGAGACGGCCGCTTCGCTAGGCCTTCCACGACTTCCTCGGTCTAGTATTTTTCAATAATAGTAAGTCCCTCACATACATACGAGACTCCACCGTCCGTTGATCTTCTCACCAAGTCACCTATAGCACTACGAACATCCGGAATGTTTATCTTAGTGCCTGTTTATACTTTTCTATGCCCCGATTTTGGTCGTTTCCTCTGCTAGTGACAACGGCCGCCTCGCCAGGTCTTGTCTTCCTGGTTTTAGTATTTTTCAATAATAGTGAGTCCCTCACCTGCATACGAGACTCCACCATCGGCTGAGCTTCTCATCAAGTCACCTGTAACACTACGAACATCCGGAATGTTCCATCACTTATTGCCTGCTCTATGCCCCAATTCAGGTTGTTTCCTCTGCCAGTGACGCGAGCCACTAGACGGTTGGGGCTCCTCCATAACTGCCATCGGAGGCTGCGCATGCCAAAGCCTTGCCTTGCATCTGAGGACCCAACCTGATCCACATAGTTCACTTTGGCCTGAATCGATCATCGATCATCATCTTTCGTTTGTCGTTGCTAGCATCGGATTCAGGAACTTCGGTGTTCACACGACATGTGTACGAGTACAAGCCTTTACCCCCTGGGGCACTGGCAGTGGAAGCGTGGCTCAGTGTGGGCGCCTTCTAGCGAGACAAACAAGTGGAGCATCACGCTTCTCAAGCTTGGGAACTACCGTTCACGCTAGCCCAACGAAAAGCCTATCGGAACGGGAAAGGCGTGCAGATGCTCGACAATTCGTGCTCGATCGGGTGTGTTTTATAGTTTCTGCAGTCTAAGTTGTGCTATCTACGCGACGGCGCCTTCGAAGTTCGAACACTGTTCGGTTCACCACAATTATCCATGAACTCCGAGTTCCGTATATCCCTGCTAGTTCGAGTCCGTGGCAGGTCCTAACACATCTGTTAAAATGAGTGGAGTCCTTCGTCAAGAGTGCTGGCCACCGCGGCATATCCAACTGAACCGCGTGGTTTCTGAACCTTTCTGGCTCGTGAGTCACGCCGTTGAACGGTAGCACGTGTAGAGAAACCCGTCACCTAACAACCAAGCTGCTTTTAAATTTTCCAGAGGTATTTTTATCACAGATTGTACGAAACATAACATGTACAGCTTAGGCTCAGTTTCGGCTCACGTCCCATGCGAGTAACCGATGCCTTCGGTTTCGGGGATATCGATGTCGCTACCACGCGCAGACCCGGGTCTCGAGGCGTTGCAGCGGGTAGCGAAGTCACCGTCATCGAACTGGGGCTCCGTGGCTCTGCGCCATCGAGTTTTGTAGAGGTCGAAGATGGTGAGAAGTAACGGCAACGGCAATGGTAAGCGGTGGATGGGGATCTGGACTCTGGAGGAAGGGGGGCCATACACACGTATGCATATGTCCATCGAAAGATATGAGGCGCCATTCTCGATTTCGATGCTGAACCAAGCTAGCGTCCAAGGGTTCATACTACGGGAATTAAGTAGCTCGAAATGCCAGCTTTATTATAGCGGCCGCCTCCATTCATTCATTCCTTCCAATGATTTTGTTCCGTTGTAATATCTTGATACCCACATATATATACCCGGGGCGCGTGCTAGTGCCAGCTTCCGATGTACTTGTGCACTCTACAACTCTTTCCTTTGTTCCCGAGTTCCTATAGTGTACAGTGGATATGTACGTGGGTCCATCCAAAAGGTTGACGACGTTGGACGTGTTTGGAAAGAATGACGAGACGAGCCCTAAGCCTTGGAAGATGGGAGGGAACAGGAGCAGATAATCTACGAGTCATGCAGGACCGTGACAAATTATCACCCTATTTGAAACGGAGGAAGCAGAAGTGGGGTCTGAGAGTTGGGGTCGGTCTATTCGTGGATGATACCTATGAGGAGATTGTGAGCATCTACGGTAGGGGTAACCCAGGCGGAGGTTGATCGGGAGTTGCGGCGCCACTACGACTGCACCATGCCGTCCCGCGCGCTATCCAGAGGATAATCAAAAGTGGTGCGATGACCTGATCAGGAGGCAAAAGAGAAAACCACGTCAGCCAAGAGAAGAAGGAAAAGAGGCGCTCCCAAAGAATGAATTGATAACAAGGCATTTGAATGGACACGCTTACCTGTATCTCGGTCATCGTCGCAAGCATGATAATTTGCACCGAACTCCCATTGACACTGAGAATCAGAAACACGAGCGACCACACCCCGTATAACGCTGCAGACTCGACCAGGATTGTCGCGAGGCTCATGTATGGGGACTCCACGTTTGGACCTATTAGCGCAGGTGAAGCGACATGCAATCAGTTCACGTGGTTAACGCCCAAATAAGTACGTCAACGGGAATTCCCATCAGAGTTCAAGACTTGTACTCACCAAACATACGTTCAAGTTCCCTCTTGTGGATATAGAGTCGTACAGCGATCAGAACTGTCGTAAGGACGCTCAAAGAGAGCGACAAGCCGTAATATGCGAGCAAGAGATTCTCGGATAGATAGTATATCTTGCCAAGACCTGCCTCTCCCCGTAGGACGATAATGCTCAACGCTACAAGGTCATTACGGAAGCAAGAAAAAACATCCAAAGTCAGCCACCCGTGATTAGCGGACCTATGACAGCGAGCACTACTCACTAACAACCCCGACGTACATCGCACACGGAAGTGGAATGATCCACCTCGCATAGTGCAATTTGTAATAGAAGACGATGAACCTCCAGAGCTGCAGACCCATATCATGTCAGCCTTACCAGCCAATCTGAAGATTACAAAGATCTCCTACTGACGATGAGCGCATCCGTCAGCCAAAGGATCATAAAAGAAGCGATGTCCGTCATGACCATCGCACTCTGGCCCGTCATGTACTCCTCGTAGTACTGAGTTGGCCCTCCAGGAAACAGCCTGTTATCGACATACGCCACGATCGCATTCTGAGAGTTGCCAGTAGTATACAATGTAGCCAGAACAAATAGAACTGAAGTGTAAACGAGGTGGAAAAGGGCCTGGCGCCGTTCGTTCCGGGGCCTCGGGTCGGAGTGAGGATTGGAGCTGCATCGTAAGTTGATTCGGGAGAGCTTTTTGAGCAGGAAATGTGTGGTGGCGACGTAGAGGGATGCCAGGATGCCGTAGACAGCTCCTATGAGTGTCGTGGCTGCTATCAAGTTGATACGATCATTGAAGAGATCTGTCGCGGTTTCGGCGGATGTTGTCGAGTTCCCGGAGGTTACATCCGTCGTCATCGCCGCTGTCACGAGGGCCGTACGGAGCGCCAGAGAAACCATTCGCAGGGCGGGCAGATGGTTTGACTCGGAGGTGCGGCGGGCAAGGCGATTGTATGCAGTTGAAACATCCACCCGTTATGAATGACTCTTAAATGAACGTGAGCAAATAGGGAATGTACCTTGGAATATATCGATTCGGGGCTAACTAGCGTCAGGTGGAAAGAACAAGTAAAAAGAAACTTCTCCGTGAAATCAGGGATTGATCAAACTCTGATAACTGCGATCCGAGTATTGATTGCTACAACTCGCATCTTGGTCAGGGTCTTGCGAGTGTAATAAGTGGCGCTTGTTGGTGCCCCATCCATGGAGCCTGGACCATCGAAAGCAAAAGAAGGTCGCTCTGGACTGCGGAGTGAATGAGAGTGGTCAAAGTAAGATCAGAAAAGAACAGACGCATACAAGCACCCGTAGCCTTCGTTTCTTCGGGTAGGCGTCCCATCGGCCCCTGTGCCAAAGGAGGTAACAGCGGACTGAGACGATATACCAACTTAATAATGTATTAGGAGGTCTAGCAGAGGCATTTGTCCCCACTAGCGTCTTGTGGTAAGTTAAATAAGGCGGAGGTATTACTCTTATCCAACAGAGGAGTCTGGTCAAACGAGATCCGAAATTACGGATACACGTAGTAGAACAGATAGGAATTTCGGATACTGCTTGTGCAGAACTCGGGTCTTTGCTCCATACTGGATTGGAAGTTGAGATAACATACTGAGGAAATAGCTGCCGACCGAATTTAGTGTCGTTGGCTTGGTGATGAGTTGGTGTACTTTACATCATTAGAGTGTAAAGGTGGAGATGGCGTTAGTTGTTTCAACAAACCAGTGTCGTGGTTATAACCTGGCCGGTATTGCCGGTGGAAAGTAACACTTCAGTGTATTCCTACACTAACAAAATGGCTGGCGCTGCCCAACACTGGATCGTGAATGGTAAGTGGTTAGTTGGGGTACACTTACCCTCAGTTGGTGTATGAACGTTTGAACCCTGGAAGAAATCATGATGCAGCCGGTTCACCTGAAACGGGTGGCACAATCTGCAAGACTTCTGTAAACTGAAACGTACGTGTGAGGGCGTGTCGAGTACAGGTATACGTCAATCAAGGAGGACACACTTACGCCGACTAAACCTACGCAAGTCCGACGAGCGCACGACCAACAGTAAACTGCCAGTGGGTTGGATTGGAACGCCACATCGACACGTACAGTGACAGGGATGCCTCATCGTTTGAGCGAGAGAACATGAAACACATGTTTCGGACATCAGAAGTGGCATGCTTCTGCGAAAAACTTTCAACAGCAGGCTGCTAACTACTTACGGCTGTTTTGCATACACACACCCGTCCCCGCCACCCGACTCGCTGTTTAGGGAATACCGAGACGGAGGGCGGGAGCAGGGGTGTTTGAAAGAGGGTAGAGCTAGAATTGCGAAAGGTGTGGGAGAAAAAGCACAGGAGTTACTCGTGCGCTTCCGAGTCGGTGTGGAGGTTGGTGAATGTTAATGGGCTCCCAGTGTGCAGCGGATGCCATCCAGTGAAGACCTGCTTCCTGGACTCTTCTGGGATGGTAGATGCAAGGAACAGGTACAAGCGTAAGAAAGTTTGATATACAGTGTGAGGTCAGGGTACTAGAAGTGCAGGATTAGGAAGATGTAAGTTCAGCCGAGGAAACGAGGGAGCCTCGAAAGGGTGACAAAGTGTGCGCGTGACTGACGGCGATTGCCGCAATACATTCCCTCTAAACTCCACGATCACCTCCAAGTACTCGCAACTGGCTCTTCTCATGAACGCTACACACCCTTGACGTTAATCCAACCGACCGCTCCTCCAAGCTATCATCGGAATGAACACCACCTTCCCCACGGTGTCCATCGACGTGGTACGTGTAACAATTCCTTCCCATTTCCCAGGTCTCCGAGCTAACATCGACAGCACAGGTCCTTGAAAGGCGTAGTGCCAAAGAAGTCCTCCACGCCATACTGCATTCAATCCTGTTCCACCGGTTGTTTGGCACGGTGAAACCTCAAACATTCGAAGTGCTCGATGTCACAATGGTGTGTCATTCCAGCTGAGCATCTCTTTTTCCCCGGTGATTCAACAGACTCGATAATAGCCTGGTGTTGCGGACTCTGAGATGGAACAACTCGTGAATGAGAAAGTAGATGCCTTTTGGAAAGGTATCGAAAGCGGGACCAACAAGCGAGGTCAGGTATGTGTTGGAATGATCTGTCGATCCTTCACAGTATTGATTCACTATTCCTGGCCGTGTTCTTAACCTGCCGTAAAACCATCTAACTCGTAGATCTTGGTCACGTTCTCAGAGAAGAAACCAAAGAAGTCGTGGTTCCAGGTATATGTTGGAGAGGAGGACGTTCCTTGGGAGCAGTGGTTAGTGTACTTTTCTCTCACTTCTGGTTTTACAATGCTGGGAACTGCACACTCACCACAACGGGCCCATACAGGATCGTCAACGCAGAGCTGAGGCAGCCGAAATCGGACCGAGGTATGCACGGTCAACGAAATATTGAGTCGCGTGACTAATCATCCTCCCTCCCTTCTGCAAAACAGACCGCCAAGAGTTCACAAACACACTATCCGCCACCCTCACCAAAGCCCTGCAAGTCATGCTCACCCACACGTCCTCCGAAGAGGGACGTACAGCCGTCCCACTCATCACCAATGCGACGGGGATATCGCCCTTCCCAGTTCGGATAACGGTCAAAGTTGATGGAGTCGAGGTTGGGTGAGATCGGAGGAATAAGGTATATTTCTACTTATTGTCAAAAATGACATGTGGACGTTATCAACGAGTCGCTAGTCATGCACTGGCCACGCTTCGGCGGCACTGGTGCCGGTGAGCTGCTGAAAGCGGGGATAGACTTGGGCACATATCCACGCGTGCTGTACCTCCAACCTGGTTCACAGACCTCGTCTCGAAGTACTCCCTGGGCCTGGACTGATGATCGTGTGTATGTGGTGATCTAGCAGCGTCCGTCCTGACGAGAAAACCCCACACTTGGCTGGCTTGATCAAAACGTTCGAACGTTCAATCAGTGGCCAACCATCATTGATATCATGAATCATGATCATGACCAGGATGGACGCCTCGATCGGGCCTTACTGCTCTCTGCGAAAAGACGGTTCTGTCTGCAGCTTCACATCTATCGGTTTTTACATGATCATCAGTACCCACAATTATGTAATGATCCCGGCAAAAGAATCAACCCGGTGACTCCGAGTCATGTGTCTATGAATCTGTATGATATATCAGGCCACCGTTCTTCTTTCACCAGCATCATCTTATCACTCTCCTCGTTGCGGCTGTTCGATGTCATCCCAGGCCTTCACAGACCCCGACGAATTCCATCTCATTCTCTCTCAAAGCAAAAACGTCACAATAACAGGAGCAGGACTCTCAGCCGCCTCAGGTGAAGTTCGCACCTCGATCCCAGTCCAATCTCTCACCTAACATCCAAACACCCGTGATACTATCAGGCATCCCTACCTTTCGCACCGGAAACGGATTATGGCAGACCCACGACGTCACAAGGCTTGCTACTCCGAGGCCTTTGCCTTGGATCCCGTCTTGTTGTGGCGCTTTTACCATGAGAGGAGACGCGCGTGAGTCTA
>KN819364.1:268739-284223 GCA_000827475.1 Paxillus involutus ATCC 200175
AGGCAGAAAACTCGGGGATATCCAAGCATATACCATATCCTGACGATATGGCACATCCTGACGACGACAGTGGTTCACCTACTTCACCCTTCATGCTCGAACAGAGCGATAGCAGTCGACTCCCGTCTCCGGACTCGAGAGCAGCGTCTGTCTTCGACCTGTCAACTTCGAAGCTTAACGCTGAGGTGATGGACGCACTGATGGTCAAGGACGCTACAATGGCCAGTGAATGGCTCCAGGGTGTGAATGGGGTTGTGGTAGAGGAGAACGCGGATGATCCGCATCATCCACCTCGGGAAATGCGACTCACCAATGGCGAAAAGGATCCTGATGCAACGTTTGACTTTGCGGCGTTGGACCCAGACCTCGCTGAACTTCTCAGCCCAAACAAGATGAATGGCAAATCTCAAATCTCGACTCCTGTCCGTAGTCGCTTGCCAGCCAGAGCACACGCGCGCAGCCCGAGCCATTCCTTCGCCCCAACACCTGACAGGAAACCTATCTCTCCACGGACCTCTCCTCGTCTTGGGAGTATCATCCCTCCTTCGCCGGCGTCGCCAACAAGACGTACTGTCTCCTTATCTCGTGCAAACCTTGCGCGTGTACCGACCTCCTCTCTTCCACGCCTCATGCGTTCGGTGACTAACGCGCCCTCTGTCGCCAGTGACTCATCCGAGGGATCTGCTACACCATCTGGATTGCGTGGACCGCCCAAAAGGAGACATCAACCGCCATCTCCACTTTCTTCCCAAACCCACTCCTCCCAAGTTCCGTCGCCGATAAGCTCACGTGGATCCACGGATCTACCAACTCGAACACCTGCTAGCTCCCGCCTTGCAACTCCAAATCGCCACGTCTCCACGTACACACCCGACAATTCTCGCCTAGCAGATGCCCCTGCTATCCATCCTCCGCCGTCCAGCGACAGGGCTTCACCAGTCTCTCAACTCACATCTCGTTCCACCTCCGATCACCATCGACAACCCCATTCACAGCCAAGTCTCGAGTTCGGTGGAACATTGGAGGTGAACAAACGTAGACGAGCACACCTTTTCTACAGTCGGAAACGGAGCATGAGTGTTGAGGAAGCACGGCTATCCCCTACTTCTGCTTCATCTATACGACCATCGTCCTCGCTATCCAATCGCCCTCCTGCAATGGAGTGGCTTGGACCGAGGACGGTGAAGGCGTTTGCTGCAGCTGGTCTTTTGGACGGTGACAGAGACGGATCTAATCACCACATGTCAGGGGTTGGGCGATACAGCACTCTGAGGGCAGGCAGCGAGCGAGAGGAGCGTTACATACCTTCCAGGATGGCGTTCTCCGAAGCTGCGTCGACATCGTCTTGGGGACGAAGTGGCAGCGTCTCTCGAGTGATGACTCCCTCGGAGGGTGGCATGACATGGACAGGAAGCCCCACATTTTCTGCTCCCCGTACGACCTTCTCGGGTGGCTCAACCGCACCTACCTCAATATCGGCTTCATCGTCAGCCCAACAAGCGTCGATGCACCTGATGAAGGAGAAGCACGACCTCGAGACCGAAGCACTACTCTCTGCACTCTCGGACTCTCAGCGGACAACCAAGACTTTGCGTGAGGAAAACATCCAGCTCCGTGATCGCATTCGGGAGCTTGAGGATCAGCTTGATGAGATGCGAACTCAGATCCACAGGTTAGCATCTGGAGTACCGTCGCCACGGCCTCCGCATTCTTCCTTCTCGAAACCAATGCATGATCGGTCGATTATCCCATCGACCTCATTGGCTGTCCCACGTCGACCTACCGTACAGCGGTCGCACTCGCACGTTCACTCAAACAGCATCACAATGTCTTCTATGGACCTGAGTGCACGACATCGCGCAGAATCGCCTTCTCGTACTGATCCACTACTACGTGTCCGTCCACGCCGGGCGAGCACGACTTCTTCAGTGTTCCCAAATCTACCACACAACATGTCGATGTTGATGCTGGAGGAAACCATGCATGAGCGTGCGAGTGCACTATCGGCTTCATCCATCTCTCCACCCTCTCCGACTCTCTGCCTGCCGACACATCCCAACAACATCTCCCGAGGTCACACCACCCATTCTTCCATCTCGTCGGTTGGAAACATCTCACCTTCCACTGCCAACTTCTCGATGACGGAGATCCCGGGGTCTCCGACGAGTCTTCATCTCCGACCTGAGCACGAGCTGCATCTTGGAGATATGGCTAGTTCAAGTTTATATGCCATGAGTGATGAGGAGCTATGATCTATGCGTTTATTCCTTTCGCTCTATGCTATTCGTCTTCCTTGATTGTTTTTTTTTTCGCCTTTTCTCTTTCGCTCTTGGGAACCTTCACATGTAAGTAATTCGACTTTTCTTACATTTGTGTTACTAGTATCAAAACTACATCTTAGGCGCCATTGCTCCAAATGTAATTTATGCCTGCTTCCATCTTTGCATTTCATCGACCAACCTTTGATACCGTAGATACCGTAGATACCATTTCCCTTCCAATGATGTTGGATGGATAAACCTTGAATCGAATGTGATTATAGCAATAAAACACGAGTTACAGTAATGCAGTCTACCGTTGAAGGTCTTTTACATAAGTTCCATGATGTGATCAATGCCAGCGTCTATCCCAATTAGGTGATCCTCGTCGCGTATCAATGAGCCGCAAACTGTGATTTCATCCGCAGCTGCGCTCCAATGCGATAAAATACAAAACTAAAAGGGGACACGCTCGTCAGCAGAATCCCATCGTCAAACAAAATAAACATGCTCACGGTAATGGTGCCATAATTGTCGTGAGACCTGCCAAAAGCGCAGTTGCACCGACCGTTCCTAGCCGGTTATACATTGCACCCGCGAAGAGAGGGAAAGCAGCTGCGAAAGCAGATCTTAGAGCACTGTTGCTTGCCATCGCAGAAGCTGCAATAGGACGGTATGCTGTCACCAGGTATGTGAAGGTGGACGTGAACACGAAGTAGACGCCAGAACCAAAGGGAACGGAGGCGATGATGGGGGCGATCCAGTGGACGTGTGGGTACGTGGTAAATGCGAGCCAGAAGAGACCTGAAACAGGGGGTTTGAGTGAGTTGTTTGTTATAGACGGAAGATGACACACTGATTGGAACGAGGATTGCGCCCACTTGGCCCATTATGAGCCGAACTTCTGGGGGCGGGTCACCATTGCACTTGGCGGCTTCTCGGGCGAAGAGTCTGGTGACTTCGTGAACGTTCTGTGCTGACGTCTGAGAGGAGGAGCCTTACCTGTTCCAGAAAGGCTGCGTAGAGATAGCACACAACATGCCGATACCCACACCAAGGAAGGTAAGACCAGTCATTTGGTCATCAAAGTTGTGTATGCCTTCAAATATAATAGGGAACGCCTGAAATGCAAGATAGAGAATTCCCAGAAGCAGCGCATTCCTTCACAGCATCAGAACACGGTCGATGCCTGCACCTGACAAGGCCGGACACTTACCATACATCCAAAAGCAGCGCCATTCGGTCGAATAGCAGTAGTTCTACGACATAGTTTAAGGGCTGCGTAACATGGGAGTATCAGGGACTTACGGAAAGGCTTGTAGCAACTGATCAAGATAGCGGAGGCCAGACTTCCTTCGACCCTGTCGAGGGGCGCATGATACCCGGCGTCCCCTGTGGTTTTGCGCAGCCTTGGGAAATAGATGTAAGAAAACACAATATTTCCAGGCTTTTCGACTTACCTTCTTGCCTTCCTCTTCAAGATGACAGGGACATAGGTCTCTGGGACGAGCTAGGCAACCGGCGATAAGCGCACGTCAGAGATAGTTTCCTTGTGACCTACTAAAAAGAGCATGACGGTTTCCGCAAAGATCCAGCATAAGAGAACCCAGTATGTCCACCGCCAGTAAGCGTTCTGTTGAAAAATGATTAGATCGATGGCAACAAGTCGAGTAACCCATGCTGACTTGGTTGACAAATCTGTGAGAAAGGAAATCAACGAACCACTCAAAACATACCACGTATGGGAACACGCACCCGGCAATCAAAGGACCAGCTACAGGACCGATGAATGGCGACCTTGTCCCGTGATTGAGCACGAGATCTGAAGTTCCTTGGTGACACTCACATCGTGTAGACAGCCATCGGACTGGACATGAGCAAGGGTGGTTCACGGAAACGTGAGAGACTCACTTGGCCACGGTGGCATTGGTAAACATGTCACTGACACTTCCACCAGCGACGCTCAAGAATGCAGCTCCGCAAAGACCAGTGAGCAGCCTGAAAACAAGAAATACGGCTACCATTTCGTTAAGCGGTACTGATATGACGTCAAAAACAGAGGCTTCAGCCTACCGATATTTGGGGCAAATGCCACTGGGAAACTCAAGATGAAAAAGAAGATATAAGAAAGCCTGTAGATTATATTTCGTCCTTTGGAACGTTATTCAGTAACGAGTACGCCTAAGTAATCATCCTTTAACACACCGTATACTTCAGACAGGGGGCCAACGAGAAGAGGCCCTATACCAAGTCCGCTGACGTACAAACTGACCCCAAGAATTGTGACTTCGTGCGATACGTGAAACGTTTCCGCCGAGCCGGTTTCGGTGAAGGCAGCCTATTGATGGAGATTATATGAATGAAATCAAACGCGAGACAAGACACGAACAACTGAGGATGCGCAGGTTACGCAGAGAGAAGCTGAACTTATGACAAGGACAGCAATCCAGCGCCTGAGAGCGGACATCTTTTGAGGGTCGTCTTCGGGTTGCAAGGTCACGAGGTGTGGATCAATGACCTCATCGCTACTAAGAGACTGTGTCCTCTCTTCCTTTGCTCCCTCAACACTGGAATCCAGCGTTCTTGAGGACTTGCTGGACATGATTACAGGTATCAGCGAGCAGTAGCGAGGGTGCAAGACCGTGAATGGAGAGCAAAAAAAGAAATCTGTGCACGACTCGCACGAGTCCCAAGTGTTTATATTGGCTGAGAGTCAGCTTGATGAAAGGGAGTATATTTAACGCGAGCAAGGGTCGACCAGTCCAAAAAAGATCCTCTGGCTTAAGATGAAGCGGTTTATCGTTGTTGGAAGCATTGACGGCTGTATATTCACGCGGGCCAAGCCTATCTGCTCTGTCAGCTCGTCCGCGTGCTGTCGGGCCAGCTCTGGGCTTACTGATATCGATCAGCGCTCTGGCCTCCGCACAAGAGTTCCAATGCGTTTGAATGAAAGAGTTTATCAACTTGCACGTAAATATATGACAGTTTTGCATGCGTGTCGTGACAGGTTCGTGACTGAAAGCAACACAAATGATGTGATGTGCTCAGCAATCTAGCGATGCACAAAGTGTCATTCGGCCTATACATGACCCGGCTCGGGATCTTGCGCGCCACCGACGTGGGCTGATCATCCTCGCGTGAAAGACTCACCTGGCTTTTGCTCCGGCGTGGGCCACGAGCAAGCACCATCGGCCGCGGACGACCTCTCGGATGGTAATGCCGTCCTTCGACACTCACATGTACTCACACCTGGTTAGGTCGGCATGAAAGTGGTTGAGAGCTCACCTTCCGGTGGATCCGGAGGTTTCAGGCTAGTCCAAGTGTATCTGTCTCGATAGTTTGAAAACAACGTTCCATTTTTTGCCAAAGGTCGCCTGTGTGGTTGGATTATTGGACGGATTGGAAGGCTTACGTTGGCCAACTTGATCACACGCCGAAGTTGCTTACCTAGTTTGTTGAAGGGACTACGGGGTTCGAGCCGAACAAGACTGAGTCAAAGTTTCTGCCAGATACCATGGTCACGACTCTATGGCGGCTACTTAAAGTTAACAGGCAAGTTCTGGAATCGATTTTCTGGTGGGCTACACGAGGTTATTTTCAATTCGTCAATCACGTTCAGTGGCTCATCATCATCATCGATCGTATAGAGCCAACGACGGAGCTTCTACCCACCAGGCACTCTCTTCAACATCAGGACGCCGGTCTCCCAAAAATGAGGTATTTCGAGCCGGCAAACCGATGTGTTGCCCGAACGACGAGTGGAACTTCGGTCCACATAACTCGGCAGCTTTGGTTGGCAGAACCTGAAACATTTTTCGTTTTATGTGGCTACTCCGCACGCTAGGTGACTTATGAGTAATTTTAGGTGGCAAACTCCATCTTAATCTCAATTCGGTGAATCATACGACGGTCATGACCTTGTCGCTGTCTTGTATGGTCCCCGAGCGGACTTGATCAGTTGCCTGGAGACCAAGGAGCGTACGAATCGGTCATGATCAACTCAATTGGGCACCTGTATATCCGACAGGCGATGGCAACTGGATCATAGGAAGGTCAAGCGTCTCCATTCGAAAGATATTGATACATCATTGCGTCAGATTCGCCAGCATCCGATGCTATTAGCGGTCTTGTCAAAGGGAAATTCTCCACCCCAATATTCTACATCTTCAGAACTTTTTCCTACACTGGCCCAAATTTCGCTTATCGTATCTTGGGCTGCGGCAAGGTCGGACACGCGTCCGCCCATGATTTCCTCTTTGCAGCTCTGCCAAGTTGGATTAGCGCCTTAATAGCGCCAAGGTTGCGTCGCTACTTACCTGGATGGCTTGGCAAATGTCTGCATCGATGACCGCCAAGGTGTCCGCCATGGAACCTTCTCGTTGCCACCTCAGTCCTACTGTTGCATTCACCACGGATGAGAGCAGGCCAATGCTAGTGAAACCCATTCCAGCGCCATAAAGTGAGCGGACACGGGCAAGGACGTTTTCTAGTTCAGGAGTAGGGACAGCATGGATCCCATCTAGCCCCGTAGCGAACAATCCGTTGGTAGATGCAATACGTTTTGCGCTAGTTTGACGCAGTCGAGACCGTGCTGCTGCTGTGAAGGAGGCTGCCAAACTGGGGGTGTTGGTGGCAAGGAGAGTCCTGGTGATAGCGCGCAAACTGTTGCGATAACGATGTGAGTTTCGCGTGTCAATGTGTGGTTGTCAACCAAGATACTTGCTCGTCGATGGTTGCGTTCGCTATCAGAGTGTCGACCTGGAGGAGTGTGGAAATCTCAACGGGAGACCGTTAACGGTGCAGAGAGTGACGTACCATAAGATTACTAGGCAAGAGCCATATCAGGTCTAAGCCAAAGTGTGAAGTAAATGTAGCACGTACACATGTCCCAACGTCTTTACGTGGTCTTGAGGGAGGGCAGACTGAACGATCTCTGGAGCGGGCATTTTTGAAGGGGAGGCACTGCAGGACTAACTTTGGAGAAGGGGTGAGTATAAGAACGTTGCGCTCCAGGATCCGGTTTATTTAATATTTGCAGTGCCAGTGCCTGTGTTTCGGTATCAACAAGTTGGTGACTGTGTGTTCAATAGTAATTGCCGCTGGCAAGGGAACATTCCAATTGCAAGATGAGTCCGACCCGGACAAGTCAAGTTGGCGATCAATCCACCTGTTCCATTTCCATTTGGACAGCATAACCGGTGCATTTGACTTATAGGAATGATCTGACCTCAGGCTTGTCAATTCCTCAGGATCCATCACGGCCTCTCCTAATTCACCGACTTCTGATCGACCCTAGCCCTTTTTCAACACTACTACCAGGCGTGATGCTACCAGTCGCACCCTGACTGGAGTTTCAAACACCCAGCTGATTATGATATCAACCTTGACACTACTAGGCGCCCTCTCTATACCTCCAATCTTTTGGGACGGAGTTTGATACACACACTTAAAAGGCCCTCTTTCAACCAACATTCCCTCGCGCTTCCCGACACCTTGTTCTCTATACAATGTCGCGGCCAGGGTCACCATTGCCTGCAAGGGAAACCTTTGTTCTTGGTCCACATGTTGTTCCGAGAATATGGGTAGGGCTTTGGCAGCTCTCCAGCAACGCGTGGGGTACCGCCACTACTGCCAGAATACATGACGCGATGGCTAACCACGCTAAGCTTGGCTACGATGCATTTGGTGCGGCGGCCCTCCTATAACCTCCTCGACCTTGTCTCACCCTCCATTCACAGATATGGTGCGGAATACCCGGCACTCGCATAGATCCTTCTCACTGACACCCTTGTTCTTTCTGTCGTTGCCAAACCTTAGGGTAATTGACCAAATTCTACTTGGGGTGCCGGGTCACTGATTTCTTTGCAGCCGATCACTATGGGAGTGCGGAGCTTCTCTTCGTATGTTGTACCCCTAATACATCTCGGCTCTGGTTGACCGCCGATCCAGGGGGTTTTCAGAAAAACACTGCCATCTACTACAACCGTTCTTGGTGCCACGAAATGGTGTGTTTTCCAGCCGACGGATCTATCGCGGGAAGCCGTGGAACGTATAATACGTGAACGCATGGTTCGCATGAAAACCCATTCTGTCGATTTACTCCAGGTCCGTGGCTTCGTCTCTGCCACATGAAATCATCTTACTATCTTTCGCGATGTTCAGTTTCACTGGCAAGATTACTCCGACGAGGGTTACCTGACAGCCCTGCAAGTTCTCCAAGACCTTCGGCAAGAAGGATTGATCTCCGCGGTTGGGCTATGCAACTTCGATGCTATTCACACAGACGAAATTTGTACCCACTTTGGACGAGGATTCATCGTCTCTAACCAAGTGCAGGTGAGGATATCGCCCGGCTGTCCCGATTCCTTGGTAGTAGTCTCATCTCCACTCGACAGTTCTCCTTGATTGATACAAGGCCCCTAGACGGCATGGCCGACGTTTGCGAGAGACAAGATGTTAAACTCCTGACCTACGGCACCCTCGTGAGTCCAAATTTGATTGATACCGCGAACATCGTACTATTTCAGCCGTGCAGTGCGGGGGATTTTTGACGGATGCGTGGTTTCAACAACAAGAACCAGATCCCTACAGTGGAAAATTGACGCCGTCCCAACGCAAGGTAAGTGAAAAGGCCTTGCCGAACGTCGTCTCTAAATTTGCGCCCTTCAGTACCTCGACGTGATCCTGAAAGCATGGGGCGACTGGTCACTCTTCCAATCCCTCTTGGCGGTGCTGCGCGAGATTGGTGGCCGCCATGGTGGGCGAAGCATAGCCAACATAGCCACACGTTGGGTTCTTGATCATCCGTTTGTCGGAGCTGTGATCATAGGTAACGATGCAATCATTCTGTCCTCGAAGCGGTGATTTATTTCCGGCACTCACAAGGTGCTCGGTTGGGGATTTGCGAACATCCGGAAGACAATCGACGTGCCTATGGATTCACACTGAATGAAGAGGACAACACTGCCATCGAAGCGGTGCTGGATCAGTCAAAGGGTCGCCGGATGATCACCACGGTTGGTGACTGTGGCGCTGAGTACCGCTGATGAGGCTGTTAGGGAAGCTGTTGGGACACATCTTTTTTTCTTCCCCTCTTACCAGCGCGCTTGTGTGTAGCATAATGCCTGGCATGTATCATGCGATGAGTATTTCCACCTTGGACTAGCTTCTACTTCCCAGGTCTGTACGTTTCTCGTGATGATGAGGCTGGTCATACAAATCGCTTGGAAATAGCTTCGATAGGAGCATACATAGACTTTGGCAGTCGACAATGTACATTATTTCTAAAGTCATATGATAAACCGACTATCCTGTTCCGGTTACAATGGATGCGAATGATTGATGTACAGAACGTTAGTGATTGTTTAATATTGTGATCGTGATTGTGATGCGAGGGCGAAAACCCTTTCTTGCAAAGGAAAAAGCAAATTCTAAACGGATGGTGATGGGCCATGTGTGTATCAAATGTCTAGGTCCGATATCGACGCTTTACGGGATAACCGGTGTGCACCGCCGCATCAAAGATCTCTCAGAGCTTGCTGATCGCATTTGCGTGAGAGGCAATCATCGCAAATGACAGGCGCTGGATAGGCTGAAGTTTCCTCTTCACGTCTCGTAGAATGGTCGTCTTCGGATGCCAATCTCGGAATGCATCTCGTAAGCTGACGAATTCGTCGGAAAAGAGACTAGTGACTCTATGGTCTGCGATCAGGTCACGAAGCGCCCACGGGATCTGGTGATTACGGCGTGAGCTTTGATGCCGAGTAATGCGGAAGGAAAGACTTACTTCGTAATCATTCTGTTCCGCAAGAGCATTGAATGGTTCCTCGGCTAGTTCTACCTGTGCTCCAAGACCGCTGTCCGCTAGGAATAGGTAATCGACAGCCAAGCTATATCAAAAGATGAAATGGCCGGATCACGGCAAGTAATTGGAATAGCGTACGAATAAGTGGCGAGCTCCTCGTACGCTGTCGAGTGGCCAATACCATTCAACGAACCCGCTGTGGCTTCGGATAGGTGGGTAAGCAGTCCGCTATCTGACAGTCCCGCGTTTCGGATGCGAAGGAGTAGAACGAGCAAGTTGGAAAGGAAATCAGAAGAGCTACGACCGTTTTAGCTCATCACGATCCTCGGAAATATTAGCATCTTGTACGCACTGGTATGCATCTCCATCGATATACAGAGCACGCAAAATCAAGGGATGGGACACGCATGTGAACAATCCAGAGTACAGCCCTACGACTTGGTCATTGAGAGATGCGACGTAGACCACCTTGATCTATGTGATAGATTAAATCAGGGACTGCGATGGGCACAGCTCCATGAATTGCATACCCCATTATTCAAGACGTTTCGGAGTGCTCTTACGTAGTCCTTGGATATCGCACTTTCTGTGTTCTGAACATGGGAATATACATACACCAGAATCAATAGACACGCAGGCACCTGAACTTAGAAAAAGCCTACCTGGAATTCAAATAACTCTCTCGCGGCTGTGGACTCGAAATACTAAGGAATCATGAGTTGTAAGCCCGTCATGAAAGTGTCATCCAACGTACCTGGATATAGGGCAGCACCAATGAGCTGGTACTCAGGTACCGTAGCGGTCCCAGGTGAATGCCGCAGAGCGCCATGTAACATATTCGCTGTGGTGGTCTTAGCGCGGAAACCGAACCTGAGGCGGTCCCACTAGCAGGGACAGATGCATCAGCGTTGAGCGCTGTTCGGATATGTCGATCAGCGATGAGGCGGTCCAGAAGATGCGTTGATACCACAGAGCCCTGTGAGTGCGTGGCAACAAAAATGGCGTCCGCATCATGAAGATCCTCCATCCATTCCTTGTTTCCAGTCAAGTTTTCGTACAACCTATTCAGGTTGGCTCGTCAGGTCAACGAAATGGTACAATAAGGGAAAATAAACCGTACTTCTCAACTCGGCGATTGATGGTCCCTTCGCCTTCAAGGGGTATCTTGGTTACCCTGTCAAGCTTCACCTTGTGTTTCTCCTGGAATTGATCTAGTGCCTCTACAACTCTGTTGACGAACTTGGAACTCGTTCCTGTAGGCTGAGTGCGTAATTTAGAGACATGTTTACGTGCGACATGTTGATGCGCACTAACCTCGCCAGCAAACGTTCGCAAGACAGTGCCTTCAACGGATTGACGTCAGCATAGCTTTACAATAAATATAGGGCGATCACACACCAGGAAACCACCCGTGGACACCGATAACGACGACCCTCTTGCATCCTCGAAGAACGTCTGCGTCTTGTACCCCTTCGAACACGTCCCACGCTCGTGGGAGAGCTTTGTCGTACGGCGAATAAATGGTCTCCTTTTCTTTACCTTTACCCTTGTTCGAAGCGGCCTCATCACGAGCAAATAACACCCCGCTAACGTACTGCAAAGTTCTCGAAAGGGCGGACGGAGGCGGCTGAGGCACTGATGATCGTGGCGGCGAATGAAATACAGCTTCCCAAGTCGGTAAGACTAGGTTCGGTGAAGGGGGAGTCGTTGGTGTCTTTACCCCTGATGTCTTGGATGGCGCAGGGGACGGCTGACGCCTCATGGCGTCATGTACGGCGGTCTCTGAACTAGTCGCCGCACGGGTCAGAGGAGCTTGCTTGACATCCGAATTCTTGGGAAGCGGAGATGGAACTTGGACAACTGGTGTAAGTGGTTGTTTTAGAACTGACGATTTCGCGTCTTTGGTTGGAGGGGCTTGTGGTGCTACAGATGTTGGCGAGTACCCGGCAGTTGTGCCGGGAGTGTCTTCCTCGTCTATGTCCATGATTTCCATCTCTCCACCTTCCTTCTCGTACGTGATACTTTTCATCGCCATCGCCCTTGCGGTAAAAAATGACACCCATCCTGATCGATTGGAAGAGATTGTGGACTGGATCGGATTAGTGTCATCAGATCCGGTAGCTGAGGCGTGAGTCTCCTGCGGAGATGATGTTATTTGGTCCGAAGTCGACCGAGCCTCATTGTCCGCAGTCGACGCTTTCTTCTCTACAAGCTCCGGCCCCAACTGGGGCTGATCGGTAGTGCTCTGTTGAGAGCCACTTGACACGTCGGCGTTGATATTAGTGGTGGTGGTGGCTGACGATCGGGACCATGCCCAAGGGGAATACCACGCCGAGTCCTGTGACCCTGTCGTGGTATCAGCAGACAAGACGGAAGGAGCAATCTTAGAAGTGGTTGATGACTGCTCTTTGACATCGATGTCCGATGTCGACCCGAACTCTGGCTTGACCTCGCCTTTTGGCTGTGTGGACGAGCTAATGGGTGAAGAGGATGGCTGTGGCTGAGTGCCATCACCCGGATCAGATGAATGCCGTGATTGGTCGGGAGCCGCCGAAAAGGAGGTGCCTGCAGTCTCAGGCTGCGCATTTGCTTCTCTGGTGGTGGAGGCGTTGACCTGAGTGGTAGAAGAACTTCCATTCCATCCAAGATACGTCCACAAGGTATTTGTGCGAACTTCAGTCACTGCGATAGGTTCGCTAGAAGTTGAGTTACCGCTGTCCGGAACTAGTACTGTGGAAATCAAATGTGTGCTATCCGGCTCAGACACCGTAATCATATTAGACGGGGCTCCGGGGTCGCGGGCAGCATCTATTCGAGATACAACGATAAGTTCCGAACTCTTAAGATCAATCGTAAATCAACTCCTACCTTGCGCAATGTCCGGGGGTTCGCGAGAGGGTTCATCAAATGCATGCTGAAGCTCCGTGACATCTTCTTGCTGAGAGGCACCCACCGCCTTTTCAAGGGCTTTAGACCTTCCCAACAAAGGAAAGCTCAACGTGAACCTCCCTGTCATGGTGTTCGAGGGAACGGTGGGAGCAGTGCTTTCACCTGGGCGAGCTGAAATAGACTCATTTGGCAGCTTGCCTGAGTAGGGTTGGGGAGCCGGATCATCCTCTCGCCCTGAAGGGATATCGATCCCATCAGGCGAAGCCCGACGAATAGGTGGAGCTTGAAGACGGGACACGGAGTGAAGCGATGGTATCGGTGATATATCCACCCGCGGTCGCAAGGGGACATCCTCTGGGAGAGACTGGTGACGGGTTCCCGCACTGTGATCTCCGACAGCATTGGCAGAATATTGTTGTTTGGGAAGCGGAGCAGCGAGAGGATCGGGTTGGGGCTGCTCTCCAGATAATTTAGCACATTTGTTGTCGACAACATGCCGCTCTTCTTGCGTGGAAGGAGCCCCTGCCCCGTCTTCTGGTGGGGACGTTTCCCTGCCTTCGGACCAAGTGAACATTGTGAACCACGATCGTTTGTTCGACAAGGTCAGTTGTGGCGTAGCAGGGGTGGGTTCTGGAGGAGCTGGTGGACGGCTAGCATCCTCTGGTGAAAGGGATGGTTGATTATTGGCGGTGGTGGCAGCACAGACTTGGTCTGGGAAGTCGTTCGGAGTGGTGCTTGGTGGATGATCTATATGAACTGACGGCACCGAAATCAGCAGTGTGCTTCATGCATGAAGCAAGATGTAATTGAGTTTCTACCTGGCATCGAGTTGGCGAGCTCCGGCTCCTTGATCGAATTGTCAGGTACAGGAGACTCGTCAGCATTGCCAGCTGCAGATAAGCTGATAGTCTCTACATGTTCCTTGATGCTCATTGGAGGACTACTGGACTGAGATCCTTCAGGCAGTGCGGCACTGATTCTGCGGAGAATGCTGGGTAGATTTGTAGCTGCGGTGTCTGGTGTGGATGCCTGCTTGGGTTCTGCAACAATAAACGAAATCGTGGGAGGAGCGAGTTTCTTGCGTATGATGACAGGACGTTTCCAACGAAAGGTAGACGAGGGCGAGAACATTGAGCAGCCGTCAGGCAGACATAAACCTGAAGCACTGAGGACACCAGTGCCACCACACACGCTGCTCGAAGGTGACCACCTTGACATCACGTGGCCTAACACGTACTATGACCTAGTATGGTAGTCGGTATTAGTAAGCCGACTAACTCGTGACCATGATCAGCTCTTGTAGACATCGCAAAGTTCCCACTCGTCCTATTCCTTCCTCTAGCCCTGGAAAGTACATATCCCTTGACTGCGAAATGGTCTGCATCGTCATTTAAGGTGCTGGATCATCCCTCAGCATCGTCAATTACGCAGGCCTCGACGTGTTTGTTCGACAACGGGAGCGGGTCATCGGTTACTGGATGCAGTGGAGCGGGGGTGATCTGGGTAGGTGCACCCATCAAGATCTCACCGTATTCTGGTGTAATCACACTGATGCTCGCACAGCGACATCGTTCGAGCAAGTACAAAAGACCGTAGCGGACTTGATCAAAGATAGGATAGTCGTTACGCATCGCCGCATCGCGCACATAGGCCCTCCTGATCTTCCATCTGTCTCCCCAGATGCACGACACGCAATCATTGGATATGTAAACACCGTTTCGTCAAGTCGCGTCTTCCAGCACTGCGCGTTCTCGTCCGAGAAGAGACAGAGGTTGTGATCCGCGGCGGATAGTGTAAGGGTACTGTCCCGTCGAATCACCTTTTATTCAGCAACCAAGCTACTCCTCCCCATTGTGACCCGACGTTTTCCATGTTATCGTTGCATTGCGCACTGTCGCTGATGTTTACATAGCATTCGGAAGCACAGCCACCTCCCCACTCCTCCTCTCCTCCTACTGCCTCGACGATGGCCCATATCCCCCAGATGTCTATCTAAGCTAGTTTCCATCATTGTTAGCTGGTGGCTGCAAAAAACGGCACAAAAATGGACCGAGAGTTTAACGAGCTACAGGGCCGTCACGACCTCGCCTTTTTCCCACCACCCGAGACGAAACGTCTATCCGCAGAAATCAACGACGACATATCGCTACTCAAATACCACCTAGGCTTCGTATCACGCAGCCTATATTGGGTCTGGAAGAAAAACGGTATCGATCGGAGCGCTGGTTGTGCCGCTAAGGTTCGTTCTGTGTGGTGCGGCCTCTGGGGCAGCCGCGTTTCTTCCTCGTCGCACGTCGATTTCTTCGTCATGCCTGCTCTTAAATTTTCTCTAACATTGTTCTACGGATTGTATTATAATAATCTTCACGATGATAGAAACACTGTACCGGACACCAAATGCAACGAAATGGGATAAAGTATGCACGTATTTGTTTTGCGAGAGCCTGGCATGGACGACCGCAGTGGATAATATATCGATCGAAACGCAATATGTCATAGTACTGTGAATCTGTGATGGACCATCGCTGACCGA
>KN819365.1:8842-23128 GCA_000827475.1 Paxillus involutus ATCC 200175
ACCTTGTGAACTTTGTGGGATGCGATTCTCCTTGGCTTTCGATGCCGTGATGTCCATCAGTAGATGTGACAGGTGAGAGAACATAGATTTGGACCAGTTTTACCCAGTGCGGATGCTTGTCCCCAACTCATTCATGCTGATTTGGTGTTGATGGGCGCCGAAATATAGGAAGACCCTGCGCGCAGAACGCTCAAACGGGTGGAGTCCATTCCTGTGGCGCGGCTGGGTCTTGGCCATACGGAAGAACCGTTGCAGTTCTGACCTCTAGAACAGACGGTTCCCCTGCATGTCGACGCCGGTAGATCTCGAATTTTGAAGCATACTTTATACGCCTCCGATACCAGCGGTTCTTCTTTCCGCCCACTACGAATGATGTTTCGTTCACTAACCCGATCTGGCTGCCTTCGAGATACAACTGTGAATGATTTGTGGAGGACAAGTAGCAATGGTGTGGTAAGTCTGATTCGTCAACCTTCAACGTGCTCCAGAATGATCTGATGGACAACTTGAGGATGTTCCTTCCTCACGACATGCTGTGGTACAGAACCCTGAGGGGAACTAAAATGCCAACCGGTGCCGTCATTCTCCCTTACCTTCTGTAGTCTGAGGCGTCGCCCCTGCATGAACCTCTCACGTTTGCTGCGGCGCAACAAACCTTCAACCAGTGGCCTTCTGACTCCTCATTGTCGCCGTGTGCACTCACAATTCCCACGGAGAGGTTGAGATGAGTCCGTACAAGACAATGTCTGCCCATCGGCGTCGACCACTGAATACCCTCATAACTTCGAACGTACCAGTCCCAGTGGTGGCAACGACGGTCAATTTTGAAGGTCTTTCATAGTTCCTCCGAGTCGATTCTAGCGCGGGCGACATCACCGTCGAATTCGCGACTCAATTTGCCATCCGGCAAAGTTCATGCACCCCACGCCCATACAGCTTTGTGTTCCAACGATTGACCTCAGGTGCCCACTACAGCGAGAGGACCATCATGCTAGTCGGCAACTCCAAGCTTGCTGTATGGACCTACCTCTACCCACATACACAATGATCAATTCTATGTGACGCACTGAACCAAGTTGAACCTCCATATAACGTATCTACGTTCTGGTTTCATACGACATCACACAGCTTCCCACTGCGCCCCATTCCTGGTAAGAATCTCTTCTGAATCTGGTTGTTCAATTGATAGGCTTACGGACGGGCCAATCGCACCGGTCTTAAGATGCCATTGGAGGGACTTGGCCTCCCCAAGCTGACCTAATAATATGACAGTAGGAGGGACTCGGACCTCTCGTCATCAATCAAAATAAGACAATGGTCCCGCTGTCAAAAGTAAAAAGGTGAGTGACCAAAATGCGAGGCCAGAAAACAGAAATATGTTAATCGTGTGTCGTTCCCAGCCCCGCTGACGACGATCAGCGCCCGTCAGCGGGTAATCACATACACGTCGACGCTCCGCGATCACCCATGTACAGTTACTGAACAACAGTGCCCAATACACGGAAGAGCCACACCGTTTCTTTTCTTGGTTGGTTTGATTCACCGGAAGGGTCCGTATCCTTCAACTGAGCAACCACGCGACGTATGTCACTCAGTGAGCATGTCTATATTCCTAACGCGAGCGAGGGCTCATCATTTCATCATTCGCGCTGGACAGGTTTCGAAGAGATGAAGTTATAAATTCCTGCTGTGCCCTTGACGTCGCCAGCGTGTCAGGACTACTTCCGAAGGACGAACCCTGTACCCGGCGCAGCACGACGGGGCCCGAGTATTTGCTTGATGGCTTCGTCGTCATGGTGTCAAACCGAGGAGCGCCAAGTGGCACCGTGGTCAACGTGGATCCTGTCCGGGGCCAACTCTCGAAACATTAGATTATGTATAATAATCGAGATCATAATGTAGAGTCATATGTTGACTTGTGATTATAACGAAACACGAGAACGTCGAGAATGATAACGACGAAAGACATGCCCTCCAGCACCAAACAGTGGTGAAAGAAAGAAAGATACTTGAGCTACAGGAGTTGGACAAGCGAAGGATTGAATGCAAGGAGGCAGGCAACAATCAATAGATACTATTTTTGGGGCTTAAATGCGAAGCCCTTCGCAAAATGACTGCAACAACACGTCGTACATGACACCACCCGTTCGTCTTTAGCTATCCAACGCGAAAAATATATATGTGGGGTGAGAAAATGAAGTGAGGAAACGGCGCAAGGATTGCGGTATGACGCAAGAGGAAGGGGTCGTCCATGCTACAGCTGGTTTTAAGATTCATGCGATGTTGAGTTCTGCAATGATCTACGTAGTGATAGGGAGAGATGAGACGGAAGATGGACAAGGAGAGAAAGGAGTACAGGGGTAGAGCGCGAGCGAGCGGAAGGAGATGCGTCATGATACAAAGGAAACTAGTCCATTAGGGAGTCAGTACGTCTGCATGGCAGAATCGTAGAACTCGGCTTGCGCAGAAGCGTTGAAACCTTCACCAGCATAGTTCTGGTGCTGCTGGTTCTGTTGATTCTGGTGCTGCTGTGGCTGATGAGCCTCTTGGCCCTCCGCAGGCAGCATCATCGGGGGGTGGAGGTAGGCAGCGAATAAGTTATCTTCCTCTTGCGGAAGCATTGGGGGATGGAGGAAGTCCATCGGCGACTCTTCGGCCGGGAGCATTGGAGGGTGAATGAACTGCGGTGACCTGTCAGCAGCGAGCATGGGTGGGTGCCAGAAAGCGTTTCCAGATCCTCGGAAGATACTGTAAGATGCAAAGAAAGGGAAGTCCATAGACGACCGACGGGAGTGAGAGGCGGCGGAGGAATGTCCCGAGTACGAGTCCGCGTACGAGGAGAACGAGACGGCCGAAGACGGCGGCTCGGACGCAGAGTCTGTGCTCATGCGTCGACGTTTCGTCGTCCTCTGCTCGCTGGTGGTTTCAGTGTCCAGCGTCTCGACGGTCGAGAAAGGAAGAGCATCAGAGGGTGTCTGGAAGTTTTGGCTCAAATAGTCGGGATGGTACGGGCCGGGGAACGGGTTGAAGACGTTTGGGTACGTGGTTTGACCCGAGTAGACGTTGTTCTGGCCGTCCTGGCCAAGCGCTCCCATGAGCTCGGACGAAGTGCTCTGAGTCGTCGTTTCCTCATTGTAGTCGTACGTTGGCTGGGTCGTAGAGTCCGGCGCAAGGGTAGGCGAAGGCTCAACAGTCGGGGACGCTCGGCGACTTGCTCCTGGGCTTGCAGATGGTGTTTCGGACGAATCCGGGCCGGTACGCCGGGCATCATGGCGGGAACGCTTGCGAATGACGTCGGACTTCATGGAAATCGGTCTCGCTGCTCCATGCAATTTATAACTGTGACAGGACATGAATCAGTCAATGAATAACGAAGGGAGAGATATGGTACTTACTACAAGCCGCATCTAAACGCCGGGTATGACGAGAACCGTAATGATGAGTCACGTACGAGGACGGCAAGGATTGGAACTTACGCGTTGCAGACTGTCTTGCCCTCGTCGTCTTTCCTCCACAGCGGGGTCGCTGTGGTGTGACAATTGTAACATTGTGCTGTACCAACTGCGCGGATAAGCTGCGTGTTATGTACAAAAAAGTGTGCAACCTACCGATGACGTCGACCATCTCCTGACGAGGTGCGACTTGAGTTCGGCCTTCGCCGTGATTGGCACGCATGGTCTTGGGACGAGGGCGCTTGTGCTACAAAGCTGAGTCGACAGCATATATGCGTCGAGAAATTACATACCAGCTTACAATAGAGCCCACATGCATTGCAGTTCAACTCGTCGTTAAGCCCACGTCGCCAAAGAGGAGTATGAGTCGCGCCACAGTTAGAACACTCGGCCTTGACTCCGCCAGGAGCGGGATTGTTGCCGTTCCCACGAACGACAGCAGGGTTAACACTGGTGGCAGTGGCACCAGGACCAGAAGAACGTGTGACGGGAGAAGTCTGAGTCTTGACTGTAAGGTTCGGCCGACCGTTGGGGGTATTACCTCGGGTACCTGCGCTGGGGCCAACCTTCGGGGGAACGGCCCGCGGAGTAGACTCCTTGACAGCTTGCGAAAGTGGAGGCGCGCGCGAGTCAGCCTTGTAGTTGTTGCGAGGGGGTTGGGACTCTATATGAAGCAGGCAGGTGTCTTGCATGACAACGTCCAAGTCAGCAGGAGCCTTGTATTCGTTCTGACCCTGGTGAAGCACCGAGTGATTGTCCTCCGTATCGACGTTGCTAAGTAACTCGTCGAGCGGTAGCTCGATGGTGGGGCGAACGATGCTAAAACCACGGGAAGACGTGTTTGTAACATCTTCCCCATAATTCATGGCGTTCGAAAACGATGGTTGTGGAAATAGCAATGCAGACGGGCCAAAGTCGCTGGAGAAGAGGGAAGGGAACTTGAGAGAGGGGTGGTCATTAAAGGCGGCAAAACTTTTGCGCTTCCGAGAGCCAGCGGAGGCGTCCATCTCAGTATTCATGTTGATTGTGTGATCGTTAGGTTCGTCGCCTGCGACATGAGCACGAGCGGCCTGACGGCCGCGTCGAGTGGCAGTTTCCTTGAATTCTGCGGAGGGTTTGAGATCCGGCTTCGTGACCCCGACGTTTGGGCCGGCGGGAGCGGGCTGGTCGATAGAGAATGTGAATTGCATACGCTTGATGGTGCCAGGCCTTGCGTTCTGACTAGCTTCGCGGTTGCGCTCCTTTTCCGCAGCGCGCTGGCGGATTAGGTCCACAGAAGCGTTGTGTTTGAAGTCGGGAGCGCCAAGCTCCTCGATGCTCCTAAGAAGACGAAGGGTAGCGTTGTCAGGGTACAGGGCATAGGCGACGAGATAAAAGGGGTAACGTACCTGCCCTTTTCCTTGTCGAGCTTGTCGCCCATGATCTTGGAGAGCTTCTTGAACTCTCGCTTGGACTTGGCATTGTCAGAGTCGACAATGAGATTCTGGAGATGCCACAGTCGCCAGCTCAAGTTCTCGAGACGCTGACCCTGCTCGAGGTAGCTCGCTACTTTAGTGCAGACCTGACGATGAAAAAATTAGAAGGAGCGACGATCATTTCATACGATCGAAAAACGCACTTTCCATGTCTTTGTGAGCGACTCCGAGTCGCTTAGATTTGAAAAGGCGACGAAGGATTTGTTTCCCTGTGTGGTAGAATGTGAGTGAAGCCAGCGAGTAAAAAGACGAATTAGAGGCCTACTTTGAACTTGAGGTTGACGATAGATGGCATGAACGAACGACACAGGACGAGTATTGGACGTTCAGGAGGTTGAAGCGATCGAGGGCCTGTTGGATGTTCTGATTGCAAGGGTTAGGTATATGTAAGAGAAGGACCATTCCAAAATCGTCTATTAACACTGCGCACGTTTCCATAAAATTTAGCAAAAATGAAACCCCGCTATTCCTGCTCCGTAGCCGTGCTGAGCCGTGCCAACCGTTCCCGCATCAACAATTTTTACTCGTTACTCTCAAGATAATATCAAGAATATTCCACCAAACCATTTAACTTGTTAAGAGAGACACTATCCCCATGTCGTACTGGACCTGATATTTCGTTAAATATTGGTGTTTCCCCGTTTTACCACTCCAGCCCAACAGGATGGCGTAACTCGTTATTTCCGAATCAGCTTGATGGAGAAATAACAAGCTGATGGAGAATAACGTCTGCGCCAATCTCGTTCCGATGTTCCGCATGCGAATGATCACGGCAGCTCCCTGGACCAGCCTCTCGTCCCCTTGTACCTCATTCAGCCTCATTTCATCTTCCAATCCAACACGTGTTGCAGTGCCACCTCTTGGGCGAGTCGTTACCTTGTGCTCACTTCCTCAGGCTTACCCCCATCCAATCATCATCACACCTCCCAACGAGCTAGGCAACATGTTATAATATTTCCTGTACTGCCGTGAAGCTAACGCCTGATCCGATTGCTCTGCTTCCTACTTCTACCGACGCACACCCGCGCACCCGTTGCCTCGTCCGTTTCCTCCGCAACCTGGTTCTGATTCCCTCTCGTTTTAGGACCCGTTGACCACCACCGTTCTCTTAACACTCCTAGTGCTATTCTACGCTATCTCGCGCCACATGACACTGCAAGATGGCACCCGGTGCCTGTTAAATATATTCCCCAATCCCATCTACCCCGCGCGTAATTGACAACAACCATATGCATCTTCTGACTCATCCCCTGATCCGGGCTATTCACCGTCCCCTTTTTCATCACACGTCGCAGCAACCCGACACTTCTATGATGATTCGAAGTCTTATGTTGTCTGGTGAGGCAACCTCAGGCCCGAGGAGACGAACTTCGCTTCGCTAGAAAAGGACAACAAAAAAATTCTGGGCGTGAAGCCTCTTCAAATAATAATCCCCGCGTTACATATACCTATTGTTAAGTTGTTCCTTTCACCGCCGTCATACATATCTTCTCACCAACACACTCGCTTGTATGGCCACATCAAGCTTCTCAGATCTGCAACCAAATTCCTTTGAATTAGCCGAGCTAGATGGGCATACATAGGCCGCAGTAGCGAAATCGAGCCTCGTCAGACCAACTTATGCCCTCAACCCTTACTCGTTCCTGTGTGCCCAAATGATGGATAATTCGGGCTCCACTGTCTGGATCACGGGACCTGCAACATCTTGCCTCGAGGCATCCTTAGCCCCAACCTTCGACGCGAAATGACCGCGCGAGTTGACCTGAAAAAGGAAAAGCTGGGACTTATCGTCAGGGCGTCTCTCAACGATAGGATTTAATTGCGACAAATCCAAGGTGGGTCCGCAAGTCCTTTGGGCTTCTTTGCTTTGTACTTACGTCGCACCTCCTGGCTGGGGCAAGCGAGCTAAGAAGATTGTCGACAGCTCGTATACAAGGTGCTAAGACAAAGGTACTATTATAAACCCTGATCAATGATGTCCATTCTTAAGAAACCAACAGAAAAGAGAGAAGCTCTCTGTCATCAAGGCGGATAAACGAGAACCTCTGAGAGCCCAGAGGCGAGTGTTCATCGCCTCATGCCTCAGCATCAGACACTCTTTCAGCATATAATTAGAGCGTCTTACCCTCAGAAGGCTACAGAACGCCACCTGAATGGAGATGACGGTCGATCTCGCTCTCTAGATATCGACGTCCATAACCAATAGATAACGGCATGATCACGATCGAAGCTTGCACCGCGATTCCGAGGATACTATCACGTGGAGAGAGGAAAGTCACTACATACCCGAAATTGACGGTGCGCAGTCAGAGTTGTGTGAAAGGAACAGTGGCTTGATGGATGTATGACAAGGAATGTAAGAAGGCAAACGCCTGCAAGCAGCTCTACGCCAGAGAACCAGGGGAGTGGAACACCGTCATGCACGTTGCAACGCTGGCGCCATCCTTGGGATGCCTCGTGTTCAAACTGCAGGATGCGGGCCTTGTCCTGCACCACAACACCTGGATACTGGTTTGCAGCCGTGAATGTAAATGGGGTGTAAGAATGCTTTTTCGTCGCAACACGCGTTTCGCTGCACCATAATTGAGTTTGTCACAATCTAATGAATTATAAGGAGCCTGAGTATTTTCAGGGGCCCCATTTGCACGTCGAGAACAGTGCCAAGGAGGCCGAAGATTGTGGCGAGCGATCATTCTAGAAGGTGAAGTGTGATCTCAAGGCATCGACAATTGAAAATATTGTGGTTCCTGAACAGTGAAGGCCATTAATGAAATCCAAAAGGAGAACTGTTTCCGCTCCTTCCAGACTACTCGTCGTAATCAATCCAGACCCTCACTTATTTTCTCAGGCATCCGAACGTGCCATCAGAATCAAATAGACAGGAGACAAAAAGACGACGTGAACTAACATGGACTGAGCTGAACAGCGAGCGATGATAAGTGTAGAGCGCATCAGGACGACGTCTAATTTGTCTGATTTCAGGTTCTACGCGCGTCCTTACGATAGCGTTCCGTGCGACCTCCGTACATTCCTTAACAAGTTGAACTGCCAAGTCATTCGATGCCGCCTTCAAACTCTCTCATGTGGTCCTCGTGCTCCATAAGTTGTGGCTGGCAACGGCGGACGACTTTGGTCTCGTAGTTTGCCATACGTCCGAGACCTGTCCGACTTGGTGCACATTCTTCTGGAAAGCCGTGCGGCGTGTAGGAACCAGACGGACAAGGCTTTGGATCAAAAATCACGGAAATGTAAGCTTTCCTCCTCTCCATTCAGCAGAAGATTCCCTGCATTGTCCTTGGCTGAGGATATCACATGTGTCTTGCAGGGTTCGTCGACGTAAAACTTGACAGCGCAAAGAAGTCTTGGTCTATTTCCGATTACTTCCTCTTCCCCGAACTGAGGTGCTGTAACTGGTGGCATGCATTTCGTCGGTCGAGGGGGTTTTATATCCTAGCTAAGTTCTAACAGACGAACGCCCTTTTTCGGCTTGACAAATATTCCGTTGCACTGCTCTAAGTTTATCACTGATACACTCAGAGCATGCAGTGCATGTATACGACTTGGCCAACCATCCTCCTTTGTGTTGTCAGAGCTGTCTTGCTCGTGTGATTCCATACTGACATCTGCACGTCTGAACTACTCGCCAGGTCAATCATTGAAGCTAGATTTATGAAATGTACGTCTTCCTCCTGACAAGTGACAAGTGGCTGCCAGACCCACTATAACGTCCATTAACCGAGCTCCATCTCGGCCGGTCTATTTCCCCATCTTTTCTTCTTCTGGCTCTTGCGAAGCTCAAACGTTAGTGATACGCCACAGTTGTCCTCCAACCAAGTACTAACGATAAATTTAAAAAAGGCATCGTGATAACTCTTTGGGATTCTCAGGGGTTAATTTGAGTGCACGCACTCACGGCCTGTATTCAAAGATATTCGAGAACTAAATTTCCTTCTAGATCTACAAATTCTCCTTTGTACGTTAACGTACGTGGAATTTGCACGAAAACCTTTTCAAAGTGTTGGCTACACGTGTTAATGGATGTGGTTCTTTCCCCCCAGACGGAGTACATGTTGAGCTCTAACCTACCATCGATCAGCGCTCGACGATGGTTTTGGAAAGAGGGACATCGTTGGAATTCTTGGCCAAATCGACTTTTTGGCTCGAATATCTGAGTCGATCAATTGATCTTAAAGCGGCCGGCGGTGTGTATGGACCCTGTTTGGTATGAACGGACCCGCATATCAGTTCGGTATTCAATTGAAGAGGTCACCATGCAATGCAACGTGTATCAAGACTCCACTTGTGCCTTTATCACATGCAAGTCGTACGAACTGCTTGGCGTTTGGTCGGATAGTCGCGAGAACCCAACGAGAGAGATCTGGAAAGGATTGGGCAAAAGGGGATGTCCTGCGATGTTCTGTGCGTGGGTGAAGGCAGGTAAGTACCGAATAGGTCCTACGGGGGCTTTGCGCGACCCGATGAGCCGGAGAACGAATTTTGTGCCAGCAGCAATCCACTACCATCATGATGCAGTTCGCTGCAGGTAAGTTAGATAGCTACCCAGGCTGCGGCGGTTGCATCAATCACAGACAATGTCGACGTCAGAAAGTCAGAGATTTAGCCGCTCTGGCTTAACTCCGTGTTGGAGCCTGTACGTCCGGGTCCTCGTCGACGTCTACCACAGCTTGCGCTCAGAATCACTGCAAGTACCGGTGTTTGTTCAAGTTCTTTACTCTACACCAATTCCCCAGGCTCCGATCTGAGAGAATCACTATCGATTCGTACCGGATTCAGTGATCATCGTGGGCCTGACGCAAGGTGCAGTGAAACGACGGTTGTCGGCTCCGGTGAGCACAGGGAAAATCTTCGTGTCCGTTGGGCGTCTTGATCCATTCCAGATCGACTTGAAATGAAGTATGTTTTTCTTTTTTTTTTCAATCGAATCTTCGAACATTTGATCGGGGCTCATGGCCGCTTGATCGCACCTTTAAAACTTTTCCACTGTGAAGGCCGCCCCCCCGTTATCAGCATATGGAATTGAAAGTATGCATCGGGATTACAACGAGGGTCCTGCTGTGGGCATCTTTCTGCGCCAAGATTTTTATTCTATTCAACGGATGACACAGCAAATCCAATTCTTCCATGTTAAACAGCAGGCTCTCGTCGAACGGTATGTCCGCCTTCACATGGTATGGTCAATGCTCTTCATCATACACGGGTTCATGAGACCTATAGCAGGTAGACTTATACACTCGCTGCGATCCACTCAGACTCGGAGTCCCTGAGGATCAAAATACTTTGCAGCGTTTCCATCTATCCATCAAATGAGGGTATACACGTGCGAAACGAAATGATATGATATCTACCCTAACCAGCCTATCATCGATCATTCTAGGTTCGTAACCCTCTTTCCTTCCGTATATCGCGGAGAACATGTACGTCGTCTGTTGAATATCCATAAGTCGCGTTTAAAGGGGGCGAAGCACGGTCAACTTGTAAGCACTGCCAGTGACCTACTTGTGGCCGGCTGTGGACGTCCAGTGCATCACAGCAACACGTTTTCTTCCAATATGGCAGATGCCACGCTCAGACCAAGTAACGTGGGTGCAACGCGGTTTGGTCTTGGGGCTATCAGGACCTTTGTCTGATTGACGCCGGTCCCGAGTCTCTGGAACCTACTTGCCTGCGGGTATCTGCAAGGCGCAATCAGCTGGAGAGCCTCTACAGCCTGGCCGGACCATACCCTCCAGTCGCAGCCCGCTGCATCGTATCCGTTGAGAATTGCGCCTGCGTGAATCACGGACCGTACTTTTGCTCACATCGGCGGCGTCTACACTGTCCCCGAGCAAGCTGAGGACAGGATCAATGTGATATCACATGCTATTTGGTTATCTAACGTGGGGTGCTTATCGAAAGTTTAGCTGTGGTACAGTAGTGACGCCATGTGTTTACAGTAACATATACACCTGAGGTTGTGCAGAACAGATCAGCTAGCGTATGTTGGGTTTTGCTCCATCGCACTTTCAAAACACTTGTCTAGCCGACCTCGAGAGACAACGAAAGGTCCGCTGAGCACTCCTCACGATCACGGACAATCAACACCCTTCCAAATCGCATCTGCACAATCAAGCGACTCGAGCCACTCCGCCGCATGATACTTGGCTCTCCGATACGGCCACTGCTCCACCTCCAATGAACCATCCTCTGCCCTCGTCACTGTCCACACACCGCTATCGACACGTACAACACGCACGTTGAGGAACCCGTGCTCTACCACGTTCAGTACTGAGCGAATGGGCATGCTGGTTATCCCCATGTACCGTAGCATGGGGGGCATGCCGGCTCGGAGTTGCTAAAAGGAGTGTAAATTAGTTCTCACCCCGAATGACTGGGTAAGGAGCTCACGCTCATGAAAGAGACGAAGTCCTCTGAATTAGTAGGAGACAGGTCGAGTAGCAGTGCGCGGACACTGCGTGGGATCAGCCACCCTGCGAGGGCAGGAGACAAGTCCCGAGGATATGTGATCGACAAGCTACGTAAATTGGGGAGGGCAGGTAGAACGCCCCACGCCGACGCGTCAAATCCAATTCGGCGGTGGTCAGTAGAGGGAACGAGGAGATGATATGTGACTAGGTGGGTGCGTTCGCGCAGAAATTCGGAGATAGCGGGACACAGTTCCCGGTCTGTAATGTGTCGATGCAGACTGGTGATTGTCAGAGAGAAGTGGCGGAGAAACGGGAGCGATGATCGGTGTTGCAGGAAAAGCGAAGACGGAGTACATTCGAGCGCTCCAGACAGCATCAGTGATTCGAGCTGGTGACCATTGGTGAGGATCTCAGAGAAGGCCTGAGAATCCGTTGAGAAACAGCCATTGAACTCGAGTTGTGTGAGGTGGCGAACTGACATGGCTTCTGCGGGGAAACGCCAGCGGGGGTTGTTGATAGACAAGGAACGGAGAGAATCCCGACATTGTGCGAGGTACGCATGAGTAGAACCACTACATCCACCTTCCGAGGTCATGGAGAAATGGGTCAGGTGTTTGAACACGGGTATTTCAATGTCGTTAGAGAGGTCCGCAACTCTAGAAGATGATTGAGTAGTGACAACTTGACCACCGAAAGCAGAGCGTACACAATGGATAGGTTTTGGAGCCTTGGGTTGTGCGAGTGTACATTTCGTAGCATCCGTGTGATCAAGTCTTTGCTTCCCGAACAATGCACTTTTCGAAGGTTCGACAATTTAGGGAGCGCATTCATCAACATGCCTGCAATCCGTTCAATAAGGCCCTTTGTAAACAGCGAACACCCACGCACCGACTTGGAAGGCTAGTGGCTGCATAGTATCATACGACGCGGCGTACACGCTCAGACTTTTCACCTGGGTAGCGAAGTGAGCATCGACTAGTATCCGTGTGAGGATGTCTGCGCTTCGCTGATAGTGCCACGCATCTACGCCTTGATCGATGCATTCTCCGTGTGCGATTCGAGGGCGGTGCTCTACTTTACCGGGCTCCACTGCTGCGGTCAGATGAAGGTCTATTTCGCGAAAGAGAAGCTGGCTTGCGATCCTGGAGAGTGCATTGGGGACTAGAAGCAACGATTTTAGGTCTCGCTTGGGCAGGAAGAGCGCGATCTCTCTCCACACTTCAACAGAGAAGCCTGGTGGACAATCGGGTACTCTGAGAAGCTGGGCGGACGATGAAAAACTGTTCTTTCCCCGCGTGAAAGACTCAAAGCACGCACCATTTCCGGGCGTAGGTGCTGTGATTGAATGAGTTCTTTGACATCCTGGTTTTCGGGATCCACGGTGAGCACCGCATGTAAGTCTGCGGGTAAAGGTAGGTGACATGTACTGGACCATACATGGTTCACGTACCTTGCTGAGCAGACGTACGATAACCAGCTGCTAGTCTTACTTTGGCCCGCAGTAAAAGAGCCTTCGCGATATCTGTGGATGGCAGGCTCGGAACTTGTAGGAGGGACTGTACAGCATTTTCCATGGTCGTACGACAGCTTTTCGGGGAAAAGCATCGGGCATAAGAAGATACGCTCAAAGGACGATGTTTCATCACGTACCCATGGGCTGGAAAGTGTTGCAGAGCATGTAAGAGTACATCTACTCTCTGGCTATCATTTAGGTCAACCGTCACATTCTGAATGCAAGCGTCCAATATACGGGGATTGAAGACACTCATGGCGGCAGCGAATGAGTCAAGGGAAAAGAGCAAAAGAGCATGAACTTGAAGGCGCGATGAACGGTGAATAGTATTGAAGGGGTTGAGTGCGGCCCTTAAGGAATGCAACCTTAGTTGCTCTTCTCATAGCTTAGTAAAATGACCTGCGAGTCCAGAACCACGGATGACATGAAATAATACAAATACAAGGAATGTACCTTGGTGACTCCCGCGGCGTTGAGACTGATCTGCTAGTGGCTGATTTGGCCGTCCAGTTCGGCTCGTATTCTGCACCTACCACATTCTGAGTTCAGTGACTGCCGCGTCTAAGACTGCGACCTTCAAGACGGACCTCTGACAAGTAGTGTATCACAGATCATACTAATATTGTGCTTGGCAGGCTTCAAAGGCTTTTGCGATACGGAAACGGTTGGCGACGTCTTGATTGCGTCTTGATCGCAACGACCGATACGTGCCTCAGATATGTGCCCCATTTGAGGGAATTTGAACAATGTTTCGGCTTGCAACAAGCGAGAGAGGGAACGCCGCGCTTTGGCTCTCCAGAACTGGAAGTTGACCGGTAGGAAGCAGGTAGTGCGGAGGTAAGCCTTGCGATGCTTCTGCATGAATGCTACCAGACTCACTCTTCGTTGAGCCGTCTAGTAATAGTAGTAGTGCGCTCGAATCGCACCATCCGAGTCCATTCAACTCCATTCACTGACTGGAACTTGAAATTTGAGAGCGTGGGTTTAGTCAGGGACAGACTCGGAAGACGTGTCAGCCAGGGACCTAATAGCACTCGTGTGACGTGCCTGTTGGCAACTTGTTGAACGACACCCCGTTTCGCGCTACGTATAGGACTTGCCAGAAGTTCCCTCAGGCTGTCTCAGACAGCTATGGCGTTTGGGCTTTCTCGAGTTGGTCGTGCAGGTGTGCCATTGCTTTACTTATGGGCGAAATGGTGAACTCCTCCGTGTCTCCCACCTCAAGCATCCTCAGAGCGTACTCCCACAGATTAAAGGTATTGCTTCACTTCCGTTGAACTTCCGTTGAATGGACTTACGAGTAACGAGATTAAAGGTCGTTGCACCATTGGACATTTGGCAACGTTCACGAATCAGTTTGGCATCAGCGGCTCTCCGAAGAACCAGTTCAGAACGCGACCTCACAAGCAGAAACACATGTT
>KN819365.1:57787-68675 GCA_000827475.1 Paxillus involutus ATCC 200175
CAAGTCAAATCACATCAAATCCTGTGTCCTATTCCAATCGCATTGATTCGGCTTGTTAGAGTAGAGCCAAGTTAAGTCCATCGTGTTTCAGACGACTTCGGGTCTCCACGTTGCATCGTCCGACGCCGAGAGCTTCCCCCACCACTGACCTCTTCTCAGGCACATTGATGAGGAAAATTTCCCCCATTAATCTCGTGCTGTGGACCGTGCCGTCATGAACCTGACCGCATGTCTGGGTGTTAATGACGTACCAGGACGTACCTCGATGGGCAGCTTGACGTAAACACAACAGCGACGAGGGCATAACCACCAGCAATAGCATAGGTTAGTGCGAACCATTATCCTAATTGATAAACTTACCTTCCGTCTTCCTGCCTTCTAGTTGCATCGGAACTTTGCGGCTCAGGCCGCAGCAAAACAATGGCTTCTGGATAAACCAAATCGAACGATCAAGCAAGCAGATGGCTTCCCGGTCATGTCCGCCTGTCCCATTTCCATTGCGGACCGTGACTTTGACCGGAAGACCCGGTCCAATTCTCCCTTGCGATTTTCAAAGTCCTCGGGGGCATCGCAACGATCGTCGCAGAGCAGTTTAACCTACCGACATCGCAAAGCCCGGAGCTGGATGAGTCCCGGGCCCCGCGACAACGTTCATCGAGGTGGACATTGAGGCTGCCAGAAGGGTACTGGACGGCTTAGCTAAGAATGCAAAACATCAAGTAAGTACTTTTGTTGGTGCCTCTTTCCGCCCGCCGCGGATTCCCGGTGACTGATCTATGCTGCGGCCTGACGCTGACTCAGACGACTCAGCAACCATTACTATCAACCCAATAATGACCATATTTAATTAATGGCTTGCAGGAAAACGTTTAAAAGGTGCTGATCAGGCCGGTGGTCCTGTCGCACTGACCACCACCAATTCTTACCAGCACCGTTACCCGGGCCGTCATTGCATACCATGCACGTCGTCGGGCTCGAGGTCCCAATCTCCTTGTCGCAGGGGATTGAAGCCATAGTCGTCCTCACCATCGCAAACGGCCTCAGGCGTTCCATCACCAAAGTGCGTTCCGTCGCCGCCAACGCCGAATCCAAAGGTGGGCGTATCAGGCCAGAATCCATTCCCACTTCGTTCTTGGCAAGGATCGTTACCCCAATTCAAGTTCTTGCCACAGCTCTTCCGCCCGTGGTCTATCTCTGTGTTGTTGTACTCAATGGGTTACAACAGCCAGAATGGATGGCCAAGTTCGCGCTTTCAGGGATGGTAGGATCGCAGTGGAGGAACGCGTTGAGAGTGTTGGCTTGTTCCTCTACTTGTCTTCTGAAGGGGATTGTAGACTATATATTTGATCACCTGGGAGAACAGTGGGATGTCGCAGGGGTACATTTAGGATTCACTTCAGCTTCTAAACTTATATTAACCTTGGTTCTTTGTAGCGTCGCGAGAAATCCCGAATAGTTCAAACGGGTCCATATGCAATTGTCCGTCATCCATTGTTCAGGTGATTGTTTCGCATTTTGCAAGCGGCCCTAGATCATACCAACTTGACGTCCAACAGCATTTCATTCATCCAAGGAGTTCTGTGGGCTGTCATGTTCTGGTCTTATGTACCCCTGTTTGCGCTTGCCATCATCGCTGCTGTGCTTGTCGTCAAGCTGCCTATCGAGGTGCGTCATTCTCACCTGTGGACACGGTCTCGCCGGCTCACGGGATCGCAGGAGAGCACCATTCTACAAGATGAGCGCGTCAGGGAAGAATACAGAGCATATATGAAAAAGGTTCCTGCGCGGCTCATTCCTTATATTTGGTAGACAGGAAACGCCCTTCGGGTGACATGTGTAACACCCATCACGAAATCCTGGCCTGGACGCCGTCTTTGTCACTGTATTCGAGTCAGATTAGACGATCATGTTGTTGTCTCTATATGTTGAAATGTTTATTTGAATGGGGACTAATATTAATGGTGATGTGTTTCGCTTCGTTCCGAAGAACACGAGTTGGCGTACTTTCTCCACATCTCGATCTGGCTTCTACACGACTTTTCTGCATTGATAGAGGTATATTTTCTCGTCAACGTGCCTGAGAAGAGGTCAAGGAAGGTGTCAATGTCAGACGATGCAACGGGGAAATCCGAGTCGTCTGGAGCGCTCACGATAGACCACGATATATGATAGACCGAACTTGGCCTGACAAGCCGAGGGAAATCACGTTCGGCCCTGTGTGGAGATGCGATTGGACTCGCCTGGGGAACAGGGCTCAGGGATATGACTTAAAATGACCTTTACTGTGTACGAAATCAATACTGACTCACCCGGGCTAATCGGGACACTTTTACTCCAGGCGTGCACGTATAGTGATTCAAGTGTTGACCGTGAACCTTGCGTGAACCTACGGAGAATCGGCACAAGGGCTTGGCTGCCAGTGAAGGTGAAGACATATCCACGGCTGCGTCACCCTGCGTCACCTCGATCTTTATCTATTATCCAGACCAGGGTTGTCTAGTACAGATGCAGGAGGCAAACTGCGATGGAGGAGGCTGGTCCAAGTTTATACTACAAGCGGAACCTGGATCCCTACTTGGCCTAGCAAAGGATGTCACTGCTTCGGGGTACTAACCATCTCTTCCGCAGAGATCTATTTGAAATGGATCAACACTCCTTCTCTTCTTTCTCGGGCCTGGTGTCCCAGGACATTACACCACACGTAGCACCCACACGGATCTTTTACAAGATGCTTACCCCCGTTCAGCTCTGCATTAGTGTGCGAGTAACACCGCACCATGGGCTTACACACAAATATCACTTGAAGGGGCAAGCGCATAATTTGCAACGCCCCGCACGGCAAACGCAGTAGAGCAAGCCAACACTCTCAGCGCATTATTCCACTCCGATCCCACAATCTCATCCGAAAGCGCGAACTTGACCATCCAATCTGGCTGTCTGAACCCATTGAATACAACAACACCGACGTAAACCAGGGGCGAGATAAACATGGCAAGAGTGTGAATTCGTGTAGTGATCCTTCCGAAGAATGAAGTGGTCAGAGTTTCTGGTCTTACACGCCCACCCTTGGCTTCTGCGTTGGCGGCGACGGAACGCATTTTGGTGACGGTATATACGAAACCCTCTGTGATGGTGAGGACAACTATGGCTTCGATCCCGTGCGATATGGAGATCGGGATGTCGAGTCCGACGGTGTGCATGACGTCCAATCGCGGTCTAGGTAACGATGCTGGTGAGAATTCGAGGTATGGTCAGTGTGACAAGGACGAGATTAATAGGGGTATATTCCCACATCAATGTGCCTGAAAAGAGGTCAGTAGGGGGAGAAGCTCTCGACATCAGACGATGCAACGGGAAGCTACGAATCGTCTGAAGCACGATGGACTGAACTTGGCCCTACCCTGGCAAGCCGAATAGATGCAATTTGTGGAATAGGAGCCAGGGATTTGATTTGACTTGCCAAATGTTAAAATGACCTTTACTGTGTACGAAATCAATACTGACTCACTGGACTAGTCGGAACACTTGTGCTCCGGGCGTGCACGACGTCCAAATATGCAACCTTCAAGGCAAGATTGGTCAGCGGCGGCAAACGCCGGCAAGCGTGACCCCGACTTCCAAGGCCAACCTTCGCGAGGAGGGAAACACTCGTTTCTGCAGCGTTTTCGCTGCAGAAAATTTGTACGTAGGACGTGTAAATATGTAGAATATGTGGCCCCCATGGGGGCAATTTCTTTGACCGCAAAAACGCGTCTGACGAGGGTGCACGAATTGATTGATGTAAAATGAGGTGATGCTAGTCACCTCCCGCTGCCATAAACAATGCAGATTGGGTATCCGAGCAAAGGCAACGTGCCCCATGCTTGAAAAAACGCATCTGGTTTTCCATGGGGCACGCCGCTTTTGGCCGAGTGCCTGATTTTTTTGGCGGGCGAGCGTGCCCCATGGAAAACCAAGCGTATAGTGATCAGAATGTTGACCGTGAACCTACGTGAGCTCAAGTTGGCCTCCCAGGACATTATACCAGACGGACAACCCAATCGAATCTTTTACAAGCTGCTTACCCAGACTGATCCCCGTTCAGCTCTGCATTAGTGCGCGAGTAACACCGCACCGTGGGTGAACACAAACGTCACTCAAAGCATGCCCTATTCACCAAATTTAGTATGAACTTTGCGGGGACATTCTCTGTACTCGTCCCTGATGGGCCCTCGTGTTGTAGAACGGTGCTCTCCTGTGGTCCGCATGTCTGGGTGTTAATGACGTACCAGGACGTACATACCTCGTTGGGCAGCTTCACGTAAACACAACAGCGACAAGGGCATAGTAACCGCCAGCAATAGCTCTGCATACGTTAGTGTGAACCATTATCTTAATCAATAAACTTACATTCCGTTTTCCTGCCTTCTATTTGGGCAGTGGTACTGCCTTCCAGTCGCGTTGGAACCTTGCGGGACAAGCCGCAGAAAAACAATGGCTTCCGGATAAACCAAATCGGACGATCAAGCAAGCAGATGGCTTCCCAGTCATGTCCGCCCGTCCCATTTCCATTGCGGACCATGACTTTGACCGGAAGACCCAGTCCAGGTCTCCCTTGCGAATCGCGATTTTCAAAGTCCTCGGAAGCATCGCAACGATCGTCGCAGAGCAGTTTCAACCTACCGACATCGCAAAGCCCGGAGCTGGATGAGTCCCGGGCCCCGCGGCAACATTCATCGAGGTTGTATGATGACAAAGAGGCATGGAGCCCGACGGCTTAGCTAAGAATGCAAAACAATCTAATTTAATCATACTCCGACGGTGGCCGCCGGCGGGCTCTACTGCGAGTCGACGAAGTGACAGACGATCAGCTACCATTACTATCAACTCAATAATGGCCATATTTAATTTGTAACGGCTTGCAGGGAAACGTTTAAAAGGTGCTGATCAGGCCGGTGGTCCTGTCGCACCGTCCACCACCAATTCTTACCATCGCCGTTACCCAGGCCGTCATTGCATACCATGCACGTCGTCGGACTCGAGGTTCCAATCTCCTTATCGCAGGGGATCGAAGTCATAGTCGTCCTCACCATCGCAAACGGTCTCAGGCGTACCGTCGCCAAAGTGCGTTCCGTAGCTGCCAACGCCGAATCCAAAGGTGGGCGTATCAGGCCAGAATCCATTCCCACTTCGTTCTTGGCAAGGATCGTTACCCCAATTCAAGTTCTTGTCACATTTCTTCCGCCCGTGGTCTATCTCTGTGTTGTTGTATTCAATGGGTTTCAACGGCCAGAATGGATGGCCAAATTCGCGCTTTCAGGGATGGTAGGATCGCAGTGGAGGAACGCGTTGAGAGTATTGGCTTGTTGCTCTAATTGTCTTCTGGGAGGGATTGTAGACTATGTATTTGACCACCTGGGAGAACAGTGGGATGCCGCAGGGGTACCTTCAGGATCCACTTCAGCTTCTAAACTTATATTAACTTGGGTTTTTGTAGCGTCGCGAGAAATCCCGGGTAGTTCAAACGGGTCCATATGCATTTGTCCGTCATCCATTGTTCAGGTGATTGTTTCGCATTTTGCAAGCGGCACTAGATAATACCAACTTGACGTCCAACAGCATTTCATTCGTCCAAGAGGTCCTGTGGGTTGTCATGTTCTGGTCTTATGTACCCCTGTTTGCGCTTGCCATCATCGCTGCTGTGTTTGTCGTCAAGCTGCCTATCGAGGTACGTCATTCGCACCTGTGGACACGGTCTCGCCGGCTCACGGGATCGCAGGAGAGCACCATTCTACAAGACGAACGCGTCAGGGAAGAATACAGAGCATATATGAAAAAAGTCCCTGCGCGGCTCATTCCCTATATTTGGTAGACAGGATATGCCCTTCGAACGATATATGTACACCCATCGCGAGATCCCGGCCTGGACGCCGTCTTTGTCACTGTATTTTGATAGGATCAAACGATTGTGCTGTTGTTTCTATGTCTCTATGTTTATTTGAATGGAGCCGATGGTCATGTGTTTCGCTTCGTTCCGAAGAATACGAGTCGGTGCGCGTTCTTCACCAGATATCTCGATCTGGCTTCTACACGACTTTTCTGAATTAATAGAGGTGTATTTTCTCGTCAACGTGCCTGAGAAGAGGTCAGGGAAGCTGTCAATGTCAGACGATACAATGGGGAAACCCGAGTCGTCTGGAGCGCTGATATATGATAGACCAAACCTGGCCTGACAAGCCGAATCGAGGGAGGGGAATCTGTTAATCACGTTCGGCCCTGTGTGGAGATGCGATTGGACTCGCCTGGGGAACAGGGCTCAGGGATATGACTTAAAATGACCTTTACTGTGTACGAAATCGATGTAGACTCACCCGGGCTAATCGGGACACTTTTGCTCCGGGCGTGCACGTATAGTAATTCAAATGTTGGCTGTGAACCTTGCGTGAACCTACGGAGAATCGGCACAAGGGCTTGGCTGCCAGTGAAGGTGAAGACATATACACGACTGCGTCACCCTGCGTCACCTCGATCTTTATCTATTATCCAGACCAAGGTTGTCTAGTACAGATGGAGGAGGCAAACTGCGATGGAGGAGGCGGAACCTGGATCCCTACTTAGCCTAGCAAAGGAAGTCAGTACTAACCATTTCTTCCGCAGAGATCTATTTGAAATGGATCAACACTCCTTCTCTTCTTTCTCGGGCCTAGTGTCCCAGGACATTACACCACACGTAGCACCCACACGGATCTTTGAAAAGCTGCTTACCCAGGCTTACCCTCGTTCAGCTCTGCATTAGTGCGCGAGTGACACCGCACCGTGGGCTTACACACAAATATCACTCGAAGGGGCAAGCGCATGATTTGCAACGTCCTACACGGCAAACGCAGTAGAGCAAGCCAACACTCAGCGCATTCTTCCACTCCGATCCCACAATCTCATCCGAAAGCGCGAACTTGACCATCCAATCTGGCTGCTTAACCCATTGAATACAACAGCACCGACGTAAACCAGGGGCGGGATAAACATGGCAAGAGTGTGAATTCGTGTAGTGATCCTTCCGAAGAATGAAGTGGGCAGAGTTTCTGGTCTTACACGCCCACCCTTGGCTTCTGCGTTGGCGGCGACGGAACGCATTTTGGTGACGGTATATACGAAGCCCTCCGTGATGGTGAGGACAACTATGGCTTCGATCCCGTGCGATATGGAGATCGGGATGTCGAGTCCGACGGTGTGCATGGCGTCCAACCGCGGCTAGGTAACGATGCTGGTGAGAATTCGAGGTGTGGTCAGTGTGACAGTACAGCGAATCTGACCAACAACTTTTAAATGCTCTCCTCCAAACTGACAGCGCGGTGGCAACTATTTCCTCATGCGGCACGTCGACTCAGTGTCGACTCACGTCGAGTGCCATCTAAAAACATGGGCAATCGAGATCGAGTCGGTTCTTATAGGAGGTCATGGGGCCTCCCAAGATCTCACCTGTCGTCCGATTAAGGGAGTGTTAGCGCTTGAGCACGCAGCATACGGTGATAACGAACATATCGAACTTTTTCCTCAGGTTTGGAAATGCGGCTGGTGAGTGTTATAAACAAGATTATGCGTGATGAGCTCAGTCATTCACAGTGTGCCAATCACGGTGAGGAAGAAGAGCCGAGGCCCGTCTACTAGCTTATGTTTACTGTAATATGTTATGCCGCACGCAATTAGCCGGCGGCAACTTTCTTGAAGCTTCACCGTCACTTTCGGTTTGACTCGCGTTTGACATTTTATCCACAACTTGCACCTAGTGAGACTTGGGCGTGGACGTCTGTGCTATTGGTTGTACATACTATCGATGACCACGACGATCTCTCCGAGATAGAAAGAGCCTACAAATACAAAGAAATACAAAGATTGGTCGACATCATTCTCGTATCTCATCGCAGGTTGTCCTCCATCTTTGTTGCTTCCCATTTGACTTCCTTCGGCAACCACCCCAATCGCTCGTTTGCACACTTCTGAAACAGCTTATCCGACGCAATCGCATGCTTGCGTGGGTCATATTCGCCTTTACCATATCCGCCGGCACAAAGTGCTGCCCACGCCACGTTGCTCGCTAAGATTGAGTGGTCACGGTAGGGGACTGTGTCCAGGATGACGAAATACTTGACGTTGAACTTCTTGAGACTGAAGAACCAGCCTTTCTCATTCCGAGACAAGAGAGTGAGATAACCCTGTATCTCCTTGCCTGTCCCGTACAGGACATCCACCGCAGATCTTGTGAGCTGCCACTCTCCAACCCCTTGGGGAGGGGAAAGTGACGGCGGTGCTTCAAAGGAACGCCCCCGCATCTGCGGCAGAGCCTCTGAAGGTCCCGCTCCGGATATTTCTACCTCTTGACCAGGATCGGTCTCAGAGCGGGTGACGACTTGAAACAAGTCAGGACGTGCACGAAGCTCTCCGAGAAAGGCGTCGGTGAAGGCGTCCGGTTCGTTCCTGACAGCTCCAAACATGTACGCCCTGCTTTCGACCTCAGCCCAGACGACACAGCCTCGCTTCTTGGCTTTCCGAGGGGTTGGTATCGGACCACGCATGTGCGGAGGCCGTGCATTGGACACCATGTCTGCCACGACAACGCCAGAGAGAGAGAGGTGACCCCGTGATAAACGGGGATCGAGGAGGTCTGTTGGTCGGCTTTTGCAGAAGCTAGGTCTCGGTACAAGACCGAGTGCTCCAAAGGAAAGAAAACTAACGAGATCGTCAAAGTTGTTGCACACGCGGACGAAGCGGTTTTCTATGTCTGCCGGAGGCTCAAGCATCGTGACGAGGTGCTGGTACACAGCACATGAGGAGTCTCGCAAAAGGCACTGACGCGGCAAGACGTACCCACCAACCCTCGTTAGACATGGTTCCTGTGTGCGCTCGATTGAAAACCCAACCTCCGAGCAACGAGAACCGATTCTCTGAAACGAAATTAAATTATATGTCTGAGCGTGGAGGTGTCCAGCACGTACCCAAGCGGCCAACGTTGGCAGCTGTGCCATGGCGTGAGATGGCAAGAGCGTCCAAAATGGCGTCTTTGAACCACAGAAGCGGAAATTTTAGAGGGCTCCTGAACAACTCGTGGAAGTTGAACAGATCCTCGAGCGAGAAGTCGTCACCGAGAATGAAATCTTTGAAGGATACCTTCTCAAGCGACTTCATGAAGAGGTGTGGTTGGTGAAGGATGATGCGTCGAGAAAATTGCTGGTAGATAAAGAATCGTGTTTTCCATGTAACTCTCGCAGGCTCTCCCGGGGTCGGTGAAAAGGTAGACCAAAATGATTCGAAATTGCTGACAGTTCGAGAGCCGCGAGGAGCACTTCCTTTTGACTATCACAAGGGTCAGGTCGCGACATGTCGCAGAGTAAGATGTTAATAAGGCTTACGCCCGTAGTGAAATATCAATCAGGTCTTCATCCCCAGTACCAGAGGTCGGTCCCGGGGCAAGGAGCTTCTTTCCTGTGATACTGACGAGGTTTCTCAGTCGGTCCGGGGACTGTACTATCTCAACAACTTCCTCCGTGGTTCGTTTCGGCAGATCTGGATCGAATGTCGATTGAACTGTGTTGTTCAAGTCATGGAGCGGGCTATCGGGCATGTATAGTTTGAAGGCCCTAGCCTGTAGCTTGTCTAGAGTATCAACCGCTTTCACCATTTCTTTCTGGAGTAGTTTCAAGCGGAATTTGTGTCCGTCGTCCGCTGAAGTGATTGTGTGAGTTGAGCAAACCCCTGCCGACTCGAACCATCATGAAAGACGAAACACTTGCCCTTAAGGAAAAATCTCCTCTGATGGAGGTTCCGTCCTGCCCTTTCCACCCTGATAGCTTCAAGGTACTTGCGCACCCAGCGAGCCTTATCAAGCGCCGCGTGGTAATCCGCGTAACGCCCAATCTGCTCATCCGTCGGAAGCTCTGCTCCCTTCTTGATTTCATCGACCACATGGGAAGCGTCTTTGTATTTCTTGTACATGATGCGGTACTGCCCATGATGAACCTTGCAACGCTCTGGCCTGGGATGGCCTTCGGTAGCTGGTTGACCACACCGGGCGATCTCATCTTCGTCCAGCGTGAGGCATTGAATGGATGGAGTGGCCTTGGGCTCGGTTTTGGTGCCCTGATGAACGCCAGCCTTTGACTTGGGCTTCCCTTTGCCTTTATTCTTGCCTGGCCCTGGCATGTCGGTGAGAGCCTGCGGGGAAGAAGTGCGGGGTGATAGAAGCGCCCAAGCCTGTTTCGGTGAAAAGCGGCGATCAAAGAAGCATGGCCAGAATCAACCAAGCTGAAGTTCCGGCGTGACTGGCAAGCTGCGTTTTAGCTCTTGACAACTCCCTAAGAATTGAGCAGCCCTTAATTCTCATGGATACGAACAACGAAACGAGGAAGTCGGTGGATGCCTGGAGTTGAATGCGGCATGCCAAGACTCGTGAGTCGGAGCTGAGAGTCGAACTCCGGGTGAGAGTACCTACGACACATCGGACCACAGTGTCTGCGACACCCGATAGCGGCAGTGAGGTTGCATCTCGTGAGTACGTGATATGTACACAGTAGTATTTGTGCCACAGAGCCGATTGAAATCTTTCGAGCTCACACAATTGCGCATAGGGTCGGAGTAAGTTCAAATCATCATTCTGAGATGTTCCAGTGTTAACGGATAGCAAAAATGCTCGGATGGCGTGTAGATTCCCAAATCGCCGATACTTTTGTTCGTGAGTGAAGATCAGAAGTCGATGCATGCAACGACGTATCTGCATGTGGAGGTTTCGTCGCCCTCTAGAGGTTGACTTGGCAAGTGCTTGTTGAATGGCAGGCACCCGGGCCCAATGAGTCGTTCATAGTACACTTACGATCCAAGCAGAGTACGTTAGCCTATACAACCTACGGTCAAGTTA